>CAKNWW010335531.1:0-10653 GCA_932074435.1 Andricus kollari | reverse complement strand
TCCTCTTCAGACAGAGAGGATCCTATACCAGATACAGAGCAAAAGGTCAGGTTACCGCCGCCCGTCCCAGACAAGGGCGTGATACAGCACTAATGGGCCGAACCTCTCATATATCGCAGAGACATTAAGCCCATTTCATTTCGGAAGACTGTAAACCAACCAACCCCATTTTCAAACTATTACCATTGTAGTCAAAAGAAATCACTTTGACGAAGTTGAATGGAAAGATGTGATTTCAGGACTAGAGTGCCTCTAAGCAGTCGTTCATCACTTCTTCCGTACATCGGAACTAATTGTTCCCAAGGAATCTAGAATTAAAGTCCAACTTGCCCGTCGGCATTTTACCTCGCGCGGGTCTCGGTACGCGGATTGTCACTCCCGACAGTACGTGAATCGGAAGGGTAGTGCGCAGTAAAGAGGGTTTTTGCGACGTTAAGTGTGAGAAACCAATGGATGGGAATCTATGAATCCGGAAACAAAATTAAATTAGCTGTGTGCAAACGGAGTCCGGGTGACACCCCTTTACAAAAACTCGAGTGGATTGACAGTTCTCGCACCGTGAAGGAGTGATGAGCGACGCTCTACGCTAGCAATCTCCTCCGCTACCGTGGAGATAGGCGGTAGTCCATAAGAAAAATTCACATTGTGTATTGGTTCGTTCCATGATCATGTCTAATAAAATTTTTCAATTTGAATTGCACCAAGATAAATAGTCGTTCAGAATCATTTCGTACAACCCGTCAATAATTTCAGGACTACAAGGGTTAGTGCTCCCAGTCCGGGAGTAGGATTAATAAACGAATACCACTTTAAAAAAATAGAAATGCGCTAATCCCTTTTGGAACAGCGTATTAGTTTGGTAACTCCGGCGACGAGTAGAACAATCTCACTTCTCGTTCGTAACATTTAATATTTATCGAGTGGTGCGCAACTCGACAGATGGAGTGTACACTTACTTCAAGTGATTACAGTGACTTCATATGTAAATTCAAGTGACTTCACGCTAGTGATTTTAGCGAAGGTGTACACCTGACTTCACGAGTATTTTTTTCAGATTTTAAAAACAATAATTGAGCGAGCGCATAGCGATCAAAATTTTGGCTGATTTGAGCGAAGAAAATTCATCAGAGTTCATAAACTCGTTAACTGTCAATGGGCAAGCTGACTCTGCATTTGCACCTTTGTTACTCTCAGGGAATTATTGGTTAGTGGGCGGAGCAGTAAACTACTCACTTTGGACTCAGGTAGTGAGACCCAGATTTCCACCTTTGTATATTTTTCACCTGTTCTAGACTAATCCTTGGATTTCTTACGAATTTAGATTTTATTGAGAATGTTTTCACTATTTAAAATTCTGAAGATATAAGTAATAAATTTATAAGAATAATGGAATAAATTGTACGAATGATAATAGTTTATAATCTTTTATATTTCACTAGTTATAATGAGTTAAAGAGGAATGAATGATTGAATTTAGTGAAAGAATTATATTTTTTAATAAGTTTTATTTGGTAAACAATTTTATTTTTTCAATACTTAATAGATTACTATTCACTTACTTGAATAATAATTAATTTAAAAAATAATATTATGTGATGATAAAAGTATTCTAATTAAAAATCACATAAATATGTATTTAAAATTTAATTTTTAATTTTAGGGTCCAAATATCTATTTCTTTTATTTTCCTCTAGGACATAATGGGATAGTCGTATAACTTTGGTAACAAAAGTTTCATTGTATAGTTTAAAGTGCTAAAACGGATTAGGAAAGGTTCCCCGCCCATCATCATGTAGTTATTTATGGACGCTCTCCGCCTTTTAGGGACGAATCTCTTCTTGTTTTTGCTAATTATCTTATTGATATTGAACCTCAAAATGATCCATCTTTGAATGATTAATTCTTGACTCTATCAAGAACAACTGTTGTCATTTTTAACTAAAAGAACCAACATTTATGGCCCAAAATGAGCTCCTGAAAATCATCATTTTCGGCCTTTTTAGTCAAAAACCATCATTTTTGTAGATCAAAAAAATAACACTTCTAATTACTTTTTTAAAAAACACATTTTTTGAGGCTCATTGTTATAGCCTGAATATTAAATGTCCCAAATTTCATTATTTTATTACAAAAATGTATATGTTAAATTCTAACATGAAAAAATAGAGGTTTTTCTATGTCAAAGTCCATAAGAAATTGATTAACGATGCGCTCGCTCCATTATTTTTTTTAAATCTGAAAAAAATACACAAGAGTTTTTCCACTATGAAGATTCAGTTTCTAGTATTGGATGGTCAAATTTCGAAAATACGTGTTAGACAATTTATATTGGGGATATTTAATTAAGTTCACCAAAACACAGAGTTTATAAATTCAAAGTAGCGTATATTTAATTATAATAAGTCACAATGATACACGAATACACAGGGTAGAGACAATGATGGCAATTTTATGTAGATGTTTACTGGGAAAAGCGTCGAATAGAAGTGAAGCTTCGGGTGCTTCTCGCCCTCTCGGACCCTTAGGTACCGAGGTGTCCTTCTCTCTCACACTTACTAATGGTTCTACTCTACTCTAGTCTCTAAATCTATGAAGTACCTACAGGTAAGGGTGAGTCATGTTCGACCAACGCAGCCGCTTCTTACAGAGTTGGTTTTTCCCAGCCCTAAAAGCCCAAAAGCAAATCTGGCTAACAGATGCTTGGCCCTGAATCACCCATCCTTTACAATTACTGATGCTGAAATAAAACTTGAAAGATTTCTATATTTTAGAATTGCCACAGTTCGGCCATTCTGACCTTGTTAACGCCCTCGTCACGTAGGATTTATTGTGATTTACAATTTGCTTCGAACTGCAACTCTAAGACCCTGCTTTTCTAAAATGCGGCTTAATAGGCACCCCAACTAACCTAAGGACTCATGCACTCCTTATCTCTCTCACTCACACACCCTTCCATTCTAAATCGCAGAGCTCGGCTGAACCACTCTTCCAGAGAACAGCTAAAATTTCATTACAAAAGAATAGCCGATTATAAGGATTTTATTAAGTACATTTCTAAATAAAAATTGCTCAAACTTATGAATTAGCATCATCCAATACACAAAAACTCGCTTATGTTCACATACTCATACCTAGTTTATATTTAAAAATCTACCATAAGAGGGATAATCTACAATTTAGTTCACGACGATTGTTTCGGAATGAATTCAAGGCGATCAACCGAGATTACACCTTGGTAACGCTTGTTACTTTGTCTTTCGCCTTCGATATCCTCAACCGCATAACGTTCATTTCGCAAAACCTTTGTTATCTCGTAGGGCCCTCTCTTTTTAGATTCTAACTTTCGACTTTCGCCAGTGGATGGGGAATCGCTCAAAATCATTACTAAGTGACCGACTTCGTATTGTTGCGGTGCTCCTCGACTGCTTTTTCGCGGTTTAGCCGGTGTTCGATTTTCAAACACCACTTCGTAGGGAGTTCGCTTGGTTACCTTGTGCTCGCAATTATTAATCGCCCATTGCACGTCCGACAATTTTTCGTCCCTGTCGCGATTTTCGTCACCATCCGTGATACTAGCGAGACAAGTCGTGAGTACCCGATTTGTTCGCTCTACCTGACCGTTAGCGCGCGGAACCCCGGATGCAATTTTCACGTGTTGAATTTCGTATTCCTCACAGAATTGTTCAAACTCCGCGGCGGTAAACGCGGTACCTCGGTCGCTAATTATCCTATCAGGTTTTCCATAATGAGCGATAAATTCTTTAACCATCTGCACAGCTTCCACGGCTGACTGGTCTTTTACAGCTTTCAGGACCGTGTACTTGCTGTATCCACAGACAATCGCGCCCACGTATCTATTTCCACGTTCTGAATTTACGTATGGACCAGCGTGATCCACGTGCACGCATTCAAAAGGGGTAGTACCCTTCTCCAACGGGTGCAAGTATCCCGGCTTTTTACCGCTGGGTGCCTAATAATAAAGGCAATTAATGCACCGTCTTATGTGTTCTTTTACGAAACCGCGCATTTTCGGAAAATAATAATTTTATTTTAGCCTTCCGAGTGTTTTGTCTACGCCCAAATGAGCCAATCCGCGATGAGCCTCCGCGACCAACTCATGTCGTAAATCGGCAGACACATATAAGAGAAAGCGTCCCTTCTTTCTTCGATATACCCTTGCATTACACATCGTAAATCATTCATGGGTCTCTTGATCACCCTCCTCTAATTTTTCCCGAATTCGCATGATTTCTTCACTCCCTCTTTGCATCGCGGAAACCCAATCCGTTGTTATCCGTACCCCCATTACTGGTAATCCTACCAACCCTAGTTCTTCTGTCGGTTCTACTGGATTCCGACTGAGCCCGTCCGCCACTATATTGTTTACCCCTTTGAGGTACTCAATTCGATAGGTAAATTCCGCGAGACGCACAAACCACCGCCCTATTCGCGCCCCCAAGTCACGCTTCGATTCGAGCATCTTCAGGCTGTTGCAGTCAGTCCTGATAACAAACATGATTCCGATCAAATAAACGCGGAATCTTTCGAGTGCACAAACGATGGCCAATGCCTCGAGCTCGTAAGAGTGATATTTCGACTCGTCCTTGCTGGTCTTTCGATTAAAATAGCACACGGGGTGCAGTTTGTCATCCGCTTGTCTCTGCAGTGAAACTGCCCCCAGCCCTATCTGACTCGCATCCGTGTGCACCTCGGTTTCCACCCCGATTTATATATCGCGAGTACTGGTTTCTCGAGCAAGCGCTGCTTCAGAGTATCGAAAGCCCTCTGCTGAGCCGGGCCCCACACGAATTTCGCGTTTTTCGCCGTCAAATCAGTAAGGGATTTCGCGATCAACGAAAAGTTTTTTATAAATCGGCGACAGAAGGTCGCCGTTCCCACGAATGAGCGTACCCCACCCACATTCGATGGTTGCGGAAAATCTTTGACTGCACATAGAATTTTCGTTCCTGGCGAAATTTCTCCGTCGGACAACATAAACCCCAGATATTCTACTTTAAGTTTTAAAAAATGGCACTTCTCTAATTTTATGGCCAAGTTCGCGGCTCTGAGTGCATCAAAAACCTTCCGTAAGTTCTTAAGACCGTCCTCGAAATTTTTCGAGGGTATAATCGCATCGTCGATATAAATTTGTACAATTTCCGGCTGCAAGGTACTAAAAACACGACACATTAGACGTTGGAATATAGCAGGTGCATTACACAATCCAAAAGGCATGCGTTTAAATTGAAAGTGAGCGCCTGGCGTTACAAAGGCCGTTTTCGGTAGCGAATCTTTAGCCACCGGAATTTGATAATAACCGTTTGCTAAATCTAGCGTTGTAAAATATTTTTTACCACCTAGTCGGTCTAAGAGATCGTCTATCCGCGGAAGTGGATAATGATCCCTCACCGTTAATTTATTGAGAGCACGAAAATCAACACACATACGTATCCCACCTGACGCCTTCCTTACCAACAGCATCGGACTCGCATATTGTGAACAGCTTTCCTCCACGATGCCTGCTTCTTTTAATTCCTTGATGAGATCCTTCGTCTGCTATCGTTCACTGTAGGATAGTCGGTAAGGACGATAACAAACCGTCTTACCGTCTTCTGTCTCGATCTCCATCTCCAACGCATTACTGCACCCAAGTTGCAACATATTCCGCGCTATCAAGTATCTGTACTCGTTTATGAGGGCGAGTAAACTCTCCGCCTGATCGCCTTACAAATCTGTGTCTATTTCTTCACTCGTCACTGGCACATCATTCGTTTCACGTTTGTGTATCTTTGCTTCACTACACTGGTGCGACGAGTCACTACACTACCCTCTGGCACTTTGAAAGGCGCACCTGAGAGATTCAACACAGGAAGCACTGCCTGACCTTTTTTATCAGTCTTCACTATGCAACGTGGAATAAGATGCCCTGATTCTCTATTATCACCATTCACAAATAGTTCGGTGTCTTCAAACTCAGTTTCGACACAGATTCGACCCACGTAATTATCTGGCACTTCGTACGCGTTCACGGCACACAATACAGTTTTAACCGATTCACCTACTGCTCCTGTTGTCAACGTGTCTCGTCTTTCTTCGATCAACAGCTGATCGGCCATGCTGGTAATCACCACGTGTCTCTGCTCAGTGTAAGCGTGACCCACGAGCAAGGGCACCGCTTGATCTTCGTCGCGTACTACGTGAATGTCTACACGGGCGTCTACTCCGTCGATTGGTATCGTCGATTGGTCCCTATTGGACATCCGTCCAATAGGGCGTACGATCCCGTTTCCGTACCCAACAAGAGCCTCGCTTTAGCCCTTCTCAACCTCAAATCGAAGTCTCGTCGCGTCACATTCGTGGATCGCCACGACACTGCTTCCCAAGTTAACGTGACTATGCAAAGATTGTCCATTTAGAAACGCATTTTAAAAATATTTCGCGTGTGTGTTTCCGACCGTATTCACGGGTTTCGAACCGATTCCACTCGAACCTGCGCTAGTAGAGGAGATTTCACCGATTCGACTCTGCATTTTTCCACAATCCCGCGAGAGATGGCCCGTAACACCGCACTTAAAACACTTTCCGGCTTCTAATTTATTTGGACAGTCACGTTTCCAATGTCCCGTTTCCTTGCACGCGAAACACGTCACTTCTCCGGTCGCGCCATCCTTTGAATTTCCGCCACGTTTCCCGGACTCGTTTCTTCCGCTCCCATTTCCGCTCATGTTTCCGTTCGCGTTTTCGCAAATATGGGCACTACCCGCCTCTAAATGTTGCATCAGCTCGTATGGTTCCTTGTATCGGTCTAAGGGACCAAGGAAATCACGAAAACGTGTACTGTTTAGTCCACGGACTAACCACTCAATGCACTCTTTACTACACATATCGGCTTCGTTGCACCTGGACAGTTTTTCGTAGAAATATTCCGTCATGTCCTGTGACGGTTTCTTTTTGTAATTTTGTGCCACCAAATGCAAACTCAAGACGCTCTTCTTGCAAGAGATGTTTTTCTTTAAAAGTTCCACACAGCATTGCCAATCACGTCGATCGTCGCGTTTCAGGCTGTCTCTCCAGCGACGCGCCACGCCGACCAACTTTGCCAGGGCACAATGCCTGATCGCTAGGTCATCCCAGTTGTAACGCTCACCACATTCTTCTACCTTATCAATCCAGTCGATGATGCTGATATCCTTTTTCACTGGATCAAGCTCAGGAATCACGTTTGAGACATCTCGGAACCACCTCTCTGCCTTGACTCCCTCTTGCCGCTCGTTCTCGCTATCGCTTACCATGTTGCTGCACTCGTCACTAAAAACCGTCGACGATTCAGCCCGCGCCCTGGTCCCACCAGTCACAAACACAACACGGAAAATAAGCTCACGCCCCGGAACTAACAGGAAAAACACTGCACGGCTTCCTAGTCTCGTGATACGGACTTCAAATCCCGACCGCGTACTCCGAAACCGAACCGACGCCAAACATTTGTCTCGAATCCCACCGCTGCAATTGTTAAACAATTTATATTGGGGATATTTAATTAAGTTCACCAAAACACAGAGTTTATAAATTCTAAGTAGCGTATATTTAATTATAATCAAAGTCACAATGATGGCAATTATATGTAGATGTTTACTCGGAAATGCGTCGAATAGAAGTGAAGCTTCGGGTGCTTCTCGCCCTCTCGGACCCTCAGGTACCGAGGTTTCCTTCTCTCTCACACTTACTAATGGTTCTACTCTACTCTAGTCTCTAAATCTATGAAGTACCTACAGGTAAGGGTGAGTCATGTTCGGCCACCGCAGCCGCTTCTTACAGAGTTGGTTTTTCCCAGCCCTAAAAGCCCAAAAGCAAATATGGCTAACAGATGCTTGGCCCTCAATCACCCATACTTTACAATTACTGATGCTGAAATAAAACTTGAAAGATTTCTATATTTTAGAATTGCCACATACGTTATTTTGGACCACCCTATTATGTATAGCATTCCTGAAGTTTGCACTGTACAAACAAGCTATAATTTCCGCAGACAGATATTTTCACGCCTGGGAACCACTAAAAACAATATTTAAGAAATTTCGTAGAAAATTAAAATATTTAATCGAAAGATGAACTACACTGTTAAAAATTCTTATTTTTTTATGATTCATCATTTTGGTAAAAAATAATTTGTTTGGTCGAAAAGTGTAGGTAGAAAATTGATTTTTTTTAGTTGATTCAATTATGTGATTCAAAATTAGTTTCTTTCGGGGTACGTTAATCCTCTTGCTTCAACAATTAAATACTTGGTTGAAAATTGATGTATTTTGTTAATCATTCGTTTTTTGACATAAATTTTATCTTTCTCGTTAAAAATGAAAAATTTTGCTTGAAAATTAACCTGTTTTATTTGAGGATTAAGCTGGTTTGTTGAAAATGCGTCTCTTTTTATTCAAATTAAATGTTATAAATTAAACAATTTAATCTTTTTGGTTAAAATATCAACTATCAGGTACACTTTTCGTTGAAAGTTCATATTTTTAGGTCAAAAATCCAACTACTTTGTTAAAAATTGGTCTTTTTTGGTAGAAAAATAATCTTTTTGGTGGAAATATCAACTATATGGTTACAAATTTATGTATTTAGATGAAAATTTGAACTACTTTGTTGAATATTCGTATTTTCTTAGTTAAAAATTCATATTTTTCGTTGAAAATTCAACTTTTTTGTTTAAAATTCGTCTTTTTGGCTTGAAAATTGTACAATTTGGTAGAAAATTCAACTGTTCGGTCATTTTTAGTTTTTAAATTCAACTATATGTTTGAAAATTTATGTAATCTCTGCAAAATTCGTCTATTTTAGGATTGAACTATGTTTATTGACTACGTCTTTTTGATTCACGTTCCTGAGATTTCTATTTGTGACCGTCCTCGAAGAAAGGGACCAAATGCGGAAAAAATAGATTATTAGTTTTTGACACTCATCTATACTTTCTCATTTGCTCTTTCATAATTAAAAATATCATTCCTATAATTATTGCGGGGTTCTGCTTGTAGGGACTGTTTAACTATGTTTTGGTATGACGGAAATCATAATTTATGATTGAAGTAACAAAATCTTGGATTTTAACTGCTATATTTTCGGCCTAGCGTATATCTCAATTTGCTAACAATTTTTGAATAGTTTATGCACTAATTGTTTAATGGATAAAAAGTTTTAATGAAGGTAACGCAACTCTCATTTCCTAAGGACTAAGCTCTTTGGTGCACATTATTTGACTCTGTGCGAAGTGAAATAACTAAAATATTTTCCTATGGAGAGATGGGTTCGGAGTATTCTTAACAAATAGTTTTAAAAATCTACATTTATCAAATTTCGATTCTCATCAATATAGTCACCAGATTCTATTGTCTGAGATGTAGATCAACAGATAACATTATTACGAACCAACTATTCTTTAAGCATTTAAAAAAAGAAGAAACTCGGGTGGGGGGGGGAGGTATTTCTATAAAAACTATAAGTTTAGTCAGCGCAGACTAACCTTGTATAAGATGACAAGTTACATTTTATTCAATTTTTGTCTCTTTTTCACTGTCACTCACAAAGTTGTTCATTTGTAGAAACTCTATTCCAGACTGAGGTTTTTATGTTTTTTGCGGTCACCAAAAGTGCGGGTGGTATATGTATTAGTGCATTATGTGCTTGTGTATCTGACTTTTCCATTGCATTTTCAAGGGATTTGGGTTCGTTTGAAGAAATATGAAACACGACTTTTTTACAGTGGAGCTTCGTTATCCCGAGGAAAGACATAAACCGTTTTATTAAATATTGAACTGTTGCTGTGTACGCCCCAGAAGCACCTACGATTCTGGAGATATTTAAAAAAAAATCATATGTTCTTGTTGATACGGGGCTGTGAAGAAATGTTGTTCCTATTTTCCTACATTCCTTTTTTACTTAATTTTCTTCAATTTGACTAATCTGATTAATTGTTTTGGAGAAGTGGCAGATAGAAAACTAAAAGGTTCTGGATATCCGTCCTCAGATTAACAACAGTTTATACAATTCCCTGTATCGACTGCGATTCTCCATATATTGGTACCACAAAACGCCCTTTAAAAACAAAAATCAAAGAACACAAAAATGGCGTTTGCAAGAAACCCAGCTCATGGACAGCCATGGCTAAGCACGCTTGGACTTAGGACCACAAATTTGATTTCAGTAAAATTAAAATCTTAGAAAAGTCTAATTGTTACAAAAAAAGAATGATGTTAGAAATGACTCACATAGCCAGCCACATAAATGCGGTAAATCTGAGGACGAATATCCAGAACCTTTCAGTTTTCTATCTGCCACTTCTCCAAAACAATCACAATATTCAAATTGAAGGAAATTAAGTCATAAAAGAATGCAGGAAAATAGGAAACAAATTTCTTCACAGCCGCCCCGTATCAACAAGAACATATGATTTTTTTTTAAATATCTCCAAAATCGTAGGTGGTTCTCAGGCGTACAAACAACAGTTCAATACTTAATAAAACGGTTTATGACTTTTCTCGGGATAACAAAGCTCCACTGCGTAAAACAGTCGCGTTTCATATTTCTTCAAACGTCCCCAATGCCCTTGAAAATGCAAGGGAAAAGTCAGATACACAAGCACATGATGCACCAATACAT
>CAKNWW010335521.1:0-11300 GCA_932074435.1 Andricus kollari | reverse complement strand
CCACAATGTGTACCACCATATTGTATGTATGCATATTCATGACATACTCTATTATTTGTTATAGTCCTGATCAGGCTGTGGTTCCGCAGCGAAATGCATTAACTGTACTTCAGTTCTTAAATATATTATATGAATTTTACAAAGACCAAAGGCCATCAATCACTATCACCTTTATACATTTATTCTTATAAATTGGTATAATTCGAAAAACAGAAGATAATAAAGTTGACTCCCTGATATGATTAAGTTAACATTCCAGAATAATCAAACTAAAATTCCTGAGATAATCGGTTTTAAACTCCAGGATCGTAAACTCTACACTCTGGGATAGTGAAGCTAACCGTCAAATTTTGACACACCATGGATCGTACGCTAGACCATCTAGGGGGCTGTCTTATAGTTAAAACTGAAATATAGCCAGTCTGACACTCTAGATGTTCAGGCTGACTAGCCATTTTTCTCCGTGCAGAAATCAAAAAATGAAATGATGAATAAATAGTGGGAACTTCAAAGTTTCATTAAGGATCACAATTTCATCTTAAAAATACCGAAAATTCATCTAGGGCAATATACTTAATGGTATGTTTTCGAAATGTGCACCATCTGAAATGGTAGTATAAACAAACCTTTTTTTAAAACAATAAAACTCTCGCACTCTTACAGTATCAGAAATATCGTGATCCGCGATCTGAATAGCCGCTTTAAGTTGCTCTACGTTTTGGGTTGATCGGCGTAACAAATGTCTATAAAGAAATTTCACAGAATGAAGCCGCATGTATTGAAATCTGGTGAGTAAAGAAGCCATTCTATACCACCACCAGCAAATTTATGGTACCTTAGTCCAATAACATGATGCCCGTATCGTTTGAAAATGTATTCTAAAAAATTGTGGGTGTGATGCGAGGATGCTCCTTTTCCTTACCATGAGGGCAGAAGTTTTGTTTGAGAAGTTTCTGAAAATGGGCTACATGTGGATTTTCCCTTCACCAAAAATGAAAATTTTGTTTATTTACGTAGCCGTTTAGACAAAAATGTACCCTATTGCTGAAAACAATGCGATCTGTATCGATCTCTCCATGATTGAACATTAGAAGCATCTGCTTGGAATACTATATCTGCTTGGCCATCGCAGCATGTGTTAGCATTTGATGTGCAGATATTTTAAAAGGATGAAGTTTAAGAAAGTTCTTCAGGATTTTTCTGAGTCATTCTTGTTTCAAAACTAGTGATTGCGCTGCTCTGTTTATCGAGGATCAGAAAAAACGATTATCGCGAAGGTGTCTGTCACACTTTCTCTAAGCCTGAAAAAAAACAAGTTTTGTTAGCCAGTTATTTTGTATAAAAATTAAAAAATTAGTGTACAGCTATTTGCTGTATATAGCTATTTGAAGTACCCAGAACATCAAACAATTTATCTGTGAAATTTTTGTTGATAAAATCTAATTACCAGAGTTACAGCATTTTCAAAAATTTAAAAAAAAGCGAAAATGAAAATCTTTAGCCAAACAAGGAACTGTATGAAAAAAAGACAACAAAAGAAAAATGTTGCTTTTTGAAAGTCCTACAGTATTATCTTACCAAATTTTTCAATTTTTTCGAAAAATTGAAAATTTAAATTTTTATTGCACAAAAATCGACTAAAAATAAAAAATTTCATTTTCTGGTCAAACTATGCAAGATACAAAAAAAAGATGGAGAGACAGAAATTATTCACCCGGAAAAGATATACAAATTGGTTAATAGTAACTTTTTGATTTGACGCGTAGTTATGGTTTCATTTGTAAGAAACGCTAAAAATAAAAAAATAAAATTTTTGGACAAACGACACAAGCTATGAGAAAAATAAATTTGACAAAAGCTTTTTACTCAAAGAAGAGTTAAAAATTTGTAATCGATCATCTTTTGAGAAGACGCGTATTTTTTGTTTTAATCGTGAAAAACGAGATCACAAATAAACAAATTGAATTTTTGGACAAAAAGACACAAGGTACAATAAAATGCTTTATTTCAAATTTAACGTTATTTGACTTTGAAAAACTTCGTAAATGAATAATTCTGTTTTTATTCTGTAGGTTTCCACTTAATTTTTTGTTGAAAACAAGTTTACTTTTTTAATGAATTATCTCCAGCCGATGATCAGATAAAAATCAATATGTGGAGACTGTTGAGCTCTCCAGACTGTGTAACAAATTGAAATCCACGATAATAATAAAATTACTAAAATAAGAATTCGCTCCATTATATTTTGCTGAAAAGCGAAAAAAAGGCGTTTATTGATCGATTCTAAAGTAATTATTTTCTTCATAAATAGGAAGATAAAAAGGAAAGAAGGTCCAAACTTATACATTCTTAAGGAGATACACGAAGTAACTTGTTGTAAAGAAGCGTTATTCGTCTATTCCTCTGACTGAGAGGTATCCAATACATTTAAAATTATTCTTATGTTCTTAATAAAAATTATGCAAAACAATTTTTCGAACAAAAAGTCATTTTAAATGTTTACGTAAATCGCTTCGCAAAAATCTGAAAATAATTCAGATTCGTAATACAGAGAATCGAGTAAGTGGAATAGATTATTAATGCTTCATTATTAGAAATTTCTTCGCATACCTCCTTAAATATGAATATCTAAATTAAAAAATTTGAACAAATTTTAAATTATTTTGATGAGCCGCATTAAAAATTGTATTATATAAAATGTTATTTTAGCTTGTGTCGTTTCTCCAAAAGGTTATTCTTTTATTTTTAATGTTGTTTTTTACGAATAAAACAAAAACTACGCGTCCTGTCTAAAAAGTGGGTCATGAGAAAGTAGATCTTTTTTTGCTGCACAATTTTTGTTTTTTCATCTTTTTTTGCGTCTTTTATAGTTCGACCGCAAAATCGATTTTTTGATATTTCGTTATTTTTTGTGCTGTCAAAATTGGAATTTTCGATTTTTCAAGAAAATTGAAACGGCTGTTAAAATAATCTTGTATGGCGTCAAAAAGCAACGTTTTTCTCTCCTTGACTTTTTTTAATATGGTACGTTGTTTGGCTTAAAATTCTAATCTTCATCCTTTTAAAAATCAAAAAAAAAAAAATTTTGGATAAAACTAATACCTTTTTATTAGGATGAAACCGAAAAAAGCTTTTATGTTTAAACGTTAAAGGAATAAGCTCTTCTCTTGATTTTTATCTTTTTCAACTCAATACAAGTCAGAGCTTTGAATCTCAAATATGTTTCCTATCCCGCGGAAGCGCTGGAATCGCGAAACTGTCAACAACAATTTTAAAAATGATTTTATAAAGAAATGTCAAAACGTTTGCGTTTATTTACTTTGTAAATAGAAAGAGGCTGGAAAAGCTTAAGTTCATAAACATAAAACAGAAGTAACAATCGTAAAACGTCCAGCGATGTTAATATCAAACATATTATCTTCAAAGGAAGAATGAATATTTTCAAAATTGGCCGAATGCCGTTTTAAAATTTTTGCGACACGAAAGCAAGTGCACTTTTTTTTGTATTTGTTCAAAATTTCTCGAATTAAATTTGAAAAGCGACAATTTTATGTTCGAAATTAATGTGAAGTAAATAACCTCGACTATTTTGACTTTTTTCTTGAATTCAATTTTCAAATTTTCTTTTACAATGTAGCGATCGCAGCGTTTCCTCGGAATGGAATAACAATTGAAAATTTTGTTTTTTTAAAAGTAAATTTAACTGTTTTCAGATTATAATAACAATACTTTTTTTGTGAAATAGTAACAGTTACATCTTTCGTTGCGAATTCATCTTTTTAAATTCAAATTCAACTACTTAGTTAAGAGTGAAACTATTTTTTTGAAAATCATTTTTTTGTTTGTTAATGATACATTGTTTTAGCCAAAACGCTAACATGGTCAAGCAGAATTTTAGCTGATTAATGAAAAAAGTTGCTCACCCAAAGAAGAGCTGAAAATTTGTCCTGAATAATTTTTTCATAGGACGCGTAGTTCTTGTTTTATTTCCGAAAAATGACATTGAAAAATAAAAAATAAAATTGTTGAAAAAACCACGTAAGACGCGAAACTTTGGTTACAAAAATACACACATGCTACAATATAATCTTAGTCAACAAAATTTGCCGCCGAATCATATTTACAAAGTTTCTTATAACCACTTCACGCTGGATTATTTCAATACCAATGCATATTACGAATTCCAGTAACATAAATTTATTGAAATGATACATTTTGCAGAGTAGCTGAGAGTAAAATTATTTATTTTTACTCTTTGTATTTACCTCACTCCTGGACAGGCAGAAGCATTCAATTAAGTAATATAAAACAATAATGGGCAGCACTCCACATTGTCAGGGAAGCTGTCCAGGAGTAAAAGCAAAACAAAAAATAACCCTCGCGTGCGTAGGAGGATGTACTTATTTCGTGCGTAGGTGTGAGTAAAGATAGGCACGGGAGAATTTTGAATGCTATTTCAGTCAGCATTTTTTAGAAGTCAGCGATTCCCAATGCAGCTTCCTTCCAAGGCTTTCCAAATTTGCAATGCTTGCAAAAATTCCCTACCTCACCTATGCATTAGTACCTTCGATTCGGTCACACTTAACATTCTCATTGCATTCCTTTACTACTTCTTGTACCGACTAGAAATACTAAAACATCCTGAAAAAACACGGTTTCTCATTCTCGTCTGTACTCGACGCGTAACTGAGCTGAGCCGCGACGTCATTAACAATTGAAGTTAGTCATCGGTAGGGCACGAAGCTTTCAAACAGTAAACCGGCCAGAACCCTTATTTTTGATAATATATTTACGGACGTCACCCTTCAAACGGCACCAAGAGACCTACGTTTCTATCACATTCGGACGCACCGGTACGGCATCAAATGACGGCATCAACGGACCTGATTTGGCAAATGTAATGGACTCACCCAGACAGATCTACAGACGGTCTGAAAATACCTTCGGATCTCCAGTCGACGGAAGACATAACGCGAAATTAAGTGACGTAACGACGTACAGACCTGTAGCCATTCAAATTTAAAGCCAGCAGCGATCGTTTTCTACCATGGAGGATGTGTCGATTCTGCAAATCCGCGTAGTGCAACCCCGAAGTTGACCTGTCCAAGATGGTAGAAGGGCCTGTTGTTGAAGACCGCAAGAGCCCTCGTCTGGGAATCAGGAATTTTTACAACTAGAAGTTGCTTGGTACCTTCCGCTATGTCTTATTCCTGAGGCCGACCGTGGCTGACGATTCACCAGGATGCTGTCCTTAGTGAAAAGTTGAATCCCTCCGAACTCCGAAGGACCAGAGACGGGTCCTGTTGGAGCAACTTAATCCCACATACTTTTACCCACTTTTCGCCACGCTATTATGTTGCCAAGCTTCAGCCGCTGGGTGGGCTTCAAAAATACGAAGACCCTCCCCTGCAGAAGTAAGTCTCGAATTGTGGCCATCGATCTGGGGAAACTCTTTCAAGCATATCAAGTATATCGACATGTACAGGACCATGTTCCAAATCTCATGTTTCCTACTCGAGGACCAACAGTCAGTATCGAGAAATTGGTACAATCACGAAAAGTAAAACTTGCGAAAGTGAGCTGCTGAACCTCGCAACACAAGGTACGTTTAAAATCTGCGATATCAAAATTGCATACCAAAGCGACTCGTATTGGATCAAGGTGAAGACTTTGGCGGGGTGGATTTACTCTCTCCACAGGGAGTCGTCAGCAGAATTAATCTGCCCAATGCAACTATTAATAAGAATTCAGTTATCAAAATTCGAAATAGTCCAGTTAGGTACAGGCTGTATATTGAAAACGCAGTCCTAAATTTTACCCACTCTTTAAGTCAACCCACATTCTACAGAGTTCATTTATCAGCCAATTCTACATTTTGACTTAACGAAAATATCAAATGTCGTTGGACACAATTAGAAGAAGATTAACATCATGGACTTAATGCTTATAAGATCATCTAGAGGAGACGTTACCTACAGACAAAAAAGTGTAGAATTTTTATGGGAGATCAAGAAGAAATTGGAGGCATTCAGTGATCACAAGGCATTCCACAAAAATCATTGAACACTTACTCGTACGTCTTTTATCAGATTAGGTTTATTAACAATCCTGGGACTAATTACCTATTTTTCTCTCTCTCAGATGTCAATAGTAATATTAGCGTGTGTCGCTTGTATTAGCAAGAAGCGATCTACGAGGTACAGTATTAGTACCGGCAAACCAAATACTCAGAATTTCGAAGACGCTGACCTCGGACAACACCATGAATATGACTTAGGAACCAAAAATGTCGCCAAGAGCCACTTACACGAATTCAAATCAGATCCTTTGCAAACAAAATCATCCAGCAGGCTCCTGAAAAAGCAGCCAATATATCAAAAGTATCGAACATGTCCCTGCTTAAGGTACAGCTACTGGAGCAAACGCTTCAACCCTTAGGGAAGTGTAACGTTGAAAAAAATGTCTAAGCCAACGATAGTTTAAGCCGTGACACGTTCCACAAAGCCATTTGGATGAAGGTATTTGAGAAGTCGAGAAATTTTACGGTAAGAAAATAATTAATCCAACTAGCATGTGAAAGAACTACTCATTTCGACCCCGTTATCAAGGAAATGAAAAAAAATGTCCACGGTGGGTTTATTACGTCCCTCAGCATCCTTCCTATGTGAGCAATGGACTGACGATTCCTCATATAGTTTCCCTCCATGGTTCCTTTCCAAACTGTCGCTTGAAAATGACCATCTAATTAAAATTAGAAAAATGCTTAGGAAAATGCTCGACCTCACCCACGCATGTATACTTTCGAGTCGGTCAAACTTAAAATTCTCATCACAGTTGTTTACTACTTCTTGCACCGACAAGTAGTACTGCGAAATCCGAAAAAAAAAACACGGTTTCTCATGCCCGTCTGCGCTCGACGAGGAACTGAGCTGGGTCGCGACTTCATTTGTAATTAAATTTAGACATTAGCCTGGAACGACCTTTTCAAACGGTAGTACGACCCGTCCCCTTATTATTTTAGTAAGTATCAACGGACGTCGCCCTTTAAACTGTACCCACGGACATGCGTTTCGACCAAATTCAAGCGAACCCGGACGGCATCGAATGACGGCATCATCGGACGTATGCTCCTTTTAAATCTTTATTCGACGGCAGACACAGCGCGAATTCAAGTGACATAACGGCATACAGATATGTAGCCATTTTAATTAAAAACTAGCAGAGATCGTTTTTCACCGTCAAGGATGTTTAGAGTCTGCTCAGCTTACTGAACCCAGAATAGAAAAGACGAATCGGTCCCAGTGCGGTTGTCAACCAAGTGCAACGGTCCAGGGAAAGGTGTGAACCTCTCCCTGGAAGGTGCGAATTAAGGGTGGCAGTAACTATAAGTTAGGGTAAGTCGAATATGAAGTCGCTTACGTCTTCATGAATCCTTTGGAATTTGATTATCTCTTTTCTATACATTTTTCTTTTGAGTTGAATACATTAGAATCAAAACTAGGGTCAGTGCGTCAGTTATTCAAAAGAAAACACTTTTTATCATTGAGATTTAACGGTAACAGGGCAGCGGAAAAAGGAAACATCTTGAATTAATAAGATGGTAATCACGTTCCCACAAAATTGAACAAATTAATAAAATTAATTTGACAGCTTGAACCGCCGGTACGTTATACTAATTAAAACTCGTTCACAGGATGATACAAATTTACCATTTACGACAAGCAATCGAATTCCTTTATCGTTACGAAAAAAGTATCTTGAAACTCGAATTACCGGTTCTGATTTAGCTCGGGAATAAGCTGAATATATCCAAGTTGTCCAAATGCATATCCTAGTACGTCATAAGGAGGAGTGCTGCTCGTTGGAGAACTGGACTTGCCATGAAGAGGAGGCTACTGAGGACCCAGGATGGCGTTTGCCATATGGGTTCCATTCTGACTCTAGTGAATCGTAATTTGCAAAAGTTTCAATAAAACTGTTTGGGAAGATTGGGTAATTTTTGCCTACTGGACAACTCCTTATTTCATCTGCAGTCAAATTATCAACTGCGCCGCTTATTATATTTCTTTTTATTCGCGAATTATTTTCATCTGTCCCATATATTCCATGAAGAGTCCCACTATAATCCAATATTGCAAAAACGTCACCACTGGGTGTTGATAATACAATATATTCTTGGTTCGGCCCAAGCACGTAGTTCGTATGATCTATTCGCATTCGAATTGGTTCATAGGCAGTAAAAACGTATCTTCGAAATTCAAAGCTCTGGTTCTGGTTTGTGCAAGAAATAAGCCGAACATAGCCAAGTCGTTCTATTGAACATCCAAGTACTTGAACAGAAAGGGGCCTTCCTGGAGAGGAGCCAGGGTTACGTTCGCTGTTAGGATCCGATTGGGACTGTAGTGAATCGTAATTTGCAGAAGCTTTATAAAATGTTTGGGGGAAGATTGGGTGACGTGTGCCTACTGGACATTCTCGAATTTCATCTGGGGTCATATTATCAACTGTCCCGCTTATCATATTCAGTTTAATTCTCAATCTAGCTTTGCGTAACGTGTATATTGCACGAAGAATCCCGCTATGCTCCAATATTGCAAAAATGTCACCGTTGGATGCCGATACTACAATGTGTTCTTGAGCTGGAACGGGAATATACCTTCTTTCTTCTATTCGCAATCTGATTGGCTTACCAGCAGGAAAAACGTATCTTCGAAATTCGAATCGTAGGTTCTGATTTGAGCGGGGAATAAGCCGAATGTATCCAAGTTGTCCAAGTGCATATCCAAGTACTATAGGTGAAGGCGGCCACCCAGGGGGCGATCTGGCTTCGGCATAAAGAAGAGGCTCCGGAGGAAAAGTCCGATCAGGTGAATGTTGTCTGTCCATAGAATAAGAATGAGGGTTACGTTCGCTATTACGTTTCCAATCGGGCTGTAGTGAATCGTCATTTGCTAAAACTTTAATAAAAGTGTGGGGGAAGATTGGGTGACTTGGGCCCACTGGACAATATCGCATTTCATCTGGGGTCAAATCATCAACTTTGCCGTTTATCATATTTATTTTCACTCTCGTATGAGAATTACTTGTCCCATATATTCCACGAAGAACCCCGCTATGCTCTAATACTGCAAAGACATCACCATTGAATACTGATAAAACAATATGTTCTTGGGCTGGCAGGGGGATATATTTATTGTTTCCTCTTCGCAATCTAATTGGATAACCAGCAGGAAAAACGTATCTTCGAAATTCGAATCGTACATTCTGATTTTTGCGGGGAATAAGCCGAATGTGTCCAAGTTGCCCGAGTTCGTATCCAAGTATTTTGGGGGAAGGAGGCATACCAGAAGGCGAGCTGTCCCTGGCTCGAACCGGGCGGGGTGTGTCAAGGCAATCTCTGCTTGACTGCGAACTTAACTCTGCGAAAAGAAACAGAGAATTCATGTTTCTTGCTGAACAAACTTCAAAAGGAGGTTGATACTTTATTCTCTTTTTGGTATGAAATACTTTAAAATGATAAGTAGGTGATTCTGTAAAGAGAGCTTGTGTCATGAAAATGTCAGGTTAAAAATGATTGAGGCTCAGTGTGTTTGAATTTAACACAACTCATTGTTTTGTTTTCGTTTTTGGAATTTATTGTTAATTCGCTAAATGTCACCTGGAATCCTTATAAACTTCATGGAATTCTTTTAAATTCTTTTAAATCCAAAAGAAGATAAGTCCGATTATCAATGTATGTTAGTCACTTCTAAATAATTTGAGTACAACAATTTTTTCCCCTTGATTACAATATACAGGGTTTCCAAGTCTTCAAAATACATATCTATATTTTCATATTCCTTGTGAAAAACTGAATAGAAAACGATGAAAAACAAAATTTGATTAAATGCATAATTACCGAGTAATTAGCAATTAAAGATTAACGAATTAAAAAAATGCGTTAGATAGCCGACAGTCCATGTGCCAGCGGTGATTTAATTTTTCATATTTCGAGCTAGAATTATAAAATATTGTTTAAATTTTATGAAATTGGAATGTGTAATAAATAATAAATAAGTCAGTAATAAGACTAGCCATTTTTAATGATCGGACATTTTCAAACTTTTCAGAAGTACATTTTAAAAATGAGAAAGCTTTTCTGTACTGAAAATAATTATGTGCAGAGCTTCTAGGATTTTTTTCATTTTCAGGTGCTTCTACAAAAATTAATTTTTCCTACAGAAACACAAAAAAAAATCTGAAAAAATTTTGAGCATTAGTCATTTTATGCAGTTTAAGAATAAAAAATTGCATTCATGTTTTTTCTAAAACTAGGGGAGACCGGGGCTAGTTGAACCAACTACGAATGCAGAATTTTTCGCTTCTTTCTAGTAACTTTTTTCAGAATCGTTCTATGCTTGCTGTTGAAGTGCATATCCTTGCCTATTGATGTGGATTTTTTGGGCGCATGATATTCATTATATATATTTGGGGAGTGTATGACTGAGGTCATGTCCTGTACGGAGCAGGTTTGGGACAATGCTCGGGGCAGGTTGGGACGAATACAATGTCAATTCGGAAAATCTGTAGTTGTTTTTAAGAAGGAATAAAGGTGGAACAATCACTTTTAAAGACATTTGACTTATTTTTTTAATTTTCTAGTTGTGTACAAGTACGAAGAAAGCTTATTGAGTCACTTTATATCATTTTCAGATTTTCCCCGAACTTGCCCCACAATAATCTCTCCCAACCTACCTCAACTGCATTTTTGGTAAACAACATTTGCAAAAAATTCAAAAATTAAAGGTTAGAAAAAATTCTCCATCGAATTCTCGCAGCTGTTGATATGCTCTATTCATGTTCACATTAGTTTAATAAATAAAAAAAGTATTCGAGGACGATTTAACGAAAAAACCAACAAAATAAAAAGTTACTTACCACTCTTGAAAATACATATTCGGCGATATTTTATGTGAAACGCAATATTTTGACATAAAAAACACTGATATATTACGTATCTGGAGCTTCGACCACTGTACAACATATGGCCCGATATGTTCAATATTAATATTAAAATTCGCTTTGCCCCAACTAGCCCCGTGTCCCAACTAGCCGCAAGATATTAATTATTATTCACACATTTAAAAATATTACAACAAATTCTACAGAAATGTTAAAATTTTACATAGATTTTGCATTCACTAAAAGGCCTTCTGCAATTCACCAAGATTTTCAAACATTTAAATATTTCACAAATATTTTAAATATTCTAATTTTTAAATTATTACGAAAGATTTGAAAAATATTTCACAAATATTTTA
>CAKNWW010335504.1:0-10557 GCA_932074435.1 Andricus kollari | reverse complement strand
GTAAAGAAACATTTAGTGTGACGATTTAATGTTAAGATAAGTTTGAATGGCGTGAAGTAATGTGTGTTGACAAGCTAGGTTTTCGATTCGTTTTATATTCGCAAAAATCACAAGAAAATTGTGGTATGACTGTCGCGTGTATAAAACGTTTATGTCGACTCAAATCAGTAGACCAATTGTAACTTCGAGCACATATGTCGCATTTATGCTTCAATGTCGACGACTTTGGGTTTATCTTGTGATGCACGCGATTTACATGGGTCTTTAGGGTACTATTCTGTGTAAATCGTTTGCCGCAGAGTTCACATCTAAACTGTGGCATGACGTTGCATTCGAATCTTGTGTGACGAGTTAAATTTTCTTCTTGGGAATAGGTTCGAGCACATCTTTGGCATTTGAACTTATTTTTCGGTTCTTGTTCTGACTCCCGAATTTTCTGCTTCTTGTGAGTCAGCTGTTTGTGGTTAATAGACAAATGAGCAGTTTCTTGTATACCTACGGTATGACATTTTGACTTATATTCTTCATTATGTTTTTCATCTGCATTATCTTCATCTGAAAATGTATATAAATGTATTTTGCCACTTTTTATTTCAGTTTTATATCAGATATTTTGGTTACAAATGAGGTGTAAGCCAACAAAACATGATAAACCTATTTTTTTAAACAAAAATGGTTACAAGTGGTTTTAGTATTTTTAGGACATCCAGCACTTGTTTAATGATTGAAGAATTATCTGGAATAGATTTATCATGTGTTTTTCGCTTCTTTCTTAAGTATAGATATACCTTCGATAATTTCTTCCTTAATTTCTAAAGTTCCATCATTGCTATATTCAATTTCGATAATTTCTTCTTTAATTTCCAAACTTTCGTCATTACTATATTCAATGTCGTAAGTGAAATCATTTCCACTATTTTTAAACAGTAGATTGTGGAGTTCCCTTTGGTCTCTTAAAACATATGCTCTATATTCCTCTGCTGATAGTTTTCTTGCTTTTTTCTCCTCACTTTTTGATTCCTCTGAAAAAATCCCAAAAATGCAAATTAGAATTTTTCAATATTGGAAAATGATCCTTATCCTATAACCAAACATCATATAAACATTCCGGTTTATGTCTTCAAGAATGTACAGCTTTTCACACTAAAATTGACATTATTATACATTCGTTTAATCTTAGGAAATTTCGACATTTCGGGTATTCTTATTCAATCACAAAAGGATGTTGAATTGCATTTTGTATGAATTTGCAAATAATACATTATCATTATTATTACAAGCCATAAATATCATATAACTGCTATAAAATTCCGATAATTTTTTCTTTCCCTTCCAAAGTTTCTTTATTGCTATATTTAATTTCGTAAGTAAAATCCGTCTCCTTATTTTTAAATAGTAGATTGTGCTGTTTTTTCTGGTGTTCTAAAGTATATGTTTCATATACCCCTACTGATATTATTCTCGTTTGTTCACAACCACTTCTTAATTTCTCTGAAAAGAATCACAAGAATGTGCATTAAAATTTTTCGTTAGTTGAATAATTGCTCATTATTCTATAAATAATCCTTATATAAACCTTCCGTTTCATGCTTCCAAGATTTTCCAATTGCTCAAAATAAAATTGAAATCATTATACCTTTATTTAAATCTTCATTTAAATCTTAATTTAAACTTACGGTTTTACAATTCAAGATCATAAACTTAATTTTCTCTTTTAACTTCATTTAAATATTTCATACACATACATGTCGCATATTCTTTTTTATTTACAAAAGGATCCTGCACTATATTTTGTACAGACTTAAGAAAGAAAGAAAATAACAAATTGCACATTCAATAAAAATAATTTATGTCAACTTCCATAAGGTGTGAATTTACTTTTTCAGAACCTTTAAAAAGTAAAATAGAGCATGATGTAGTGATTGGTACAAAAAGTAACTTCATGTATACAAGCATCTAGCGTGATGATTAAATGTTGCGATTATTTTAGATGGCGTGAAGTAATGTGTTTTGACAAGCTACTTTTCACATTCGCTCCATATCCGCAAAAATCGCAAAGAAATTGTGGTATGACTCTTGCATGTTTAAAACGTTTATGTCTAGTTAAATCGTAAGACCAAGTGTAACTTCGAGCACATTTGTCGCATTTGTGCTTTAATACCGATTCGTTTGAGTTTTTCTTGTTATGTACGCGATTTATATGGGTCTTTAGACCACTATTCTGTTTAAATTGTTTGCCGCAGAATTTACATAAAAACTGTGGACTGACGTCGCATTCGAATTTTTGATGATAAGTCAGATGACCTTTTCTTTTATAGGATCGAGCACACTTTTCACATTTGTACTTATTTTGCGGTTTCTGTGTTGATTCCCGAATTTTCTGCTTCTTATGAGTCAGCAGTTTGTTCTCAACAGAAGAAGTATCAGTTTCTTTTCTACCTATGGTACATATTTTCGACTCATATTCTTTATTATATTTTCGACTTGTGGTCTCTCGATCTGAAAAATTAACAAAATGTATTTTGAAACTTTTCTTTCGCAGTTTTATTTGAGATAATTGTATTAGAAATATGGTCATACCTTCGATAATTTCTTCCTTAATTTCTAAAGTATCGTCATGGGTATATTCAAATTCGCAAGTTAAGTCCTTATCAATATTTCTAAACTGCAGATTATGGTCTTCTATCTGGTGGTTCAAAAGATATTCCACTCCTGATCTTATTCTTCTTTTTTTCTCATCACACTTCGATTTCTCTGAAAAAATCATAAAATTGTGATAAAAAATGTTTCAGTCGTTGAGTAATTGTTTTTTTTACACTAAAACTAACATTATTGTATCTTCATTTAAACCTTCACTTAAACATATGGTGCTACAATTTTAGAACATACACTCTATTTTCCCTTTTCACTTTATTCAAATGTTCCATATACATACATTTTAGGTATTCCATCTTATTTACAAAAGGATCCTGCACAATATTTTGTGTAGATTTGAAAAAAGACTAATTACCATACATATGTAAATGTTAACTTGTTAACTTCGGAAGAGATATATAATAATCTTCTTTACTGATGTCACCAAAATTTCTTAACATAAATTATGGAAACGAAATCATTTTACAATATTTTTTATAAGGAACTGAACCTTCTTTCTTTATTTTATAAATTATTAGTAACACGTGCTAGTAGATCGATAGAGAACAAAAGTACTATTTCAGAACTTCCAAAAAAGTAAAATGGAGCATTATGTAGTGCTTTTTTACAAAAAGTAACTTAAGGTTTGATGCAATGTTATAATTATTTTAGATGGCGTAAAGTAATGTGTGTTAACAAGCTACTTTTTCGATTCGTTGAATGTCCACAAATATCGCAAAACACTTGCGGTATGACAAATGCGTGTTTTAAACGTTTGTGTCGATTTAAAGAATCCATCCGCGTGTAACTCAGAGAACATTTGTCGCAATTATGCATCAATACCGATGCCTTTGAGTTTGTCTTGTAATGCATGCGATCTATATGACCTTTCATATAAGTTTTTTGTTTAAACCGCTTATCGCAGAAATTACATTTGAACTGTGGAATGACGTCGCATCCGAATTTTTTATGTTGATTCAAATGAGATTTATTCTTATAGCTACGCGCACACTTTTCGCATTTGTACTTCTTTTGCGGTTTCCCTTCTGATTCCTGAGTTTTCTCCCTATTATGGGTTGGCAATTTTTTGTTGACAGCAATATTATCAGTGTCTTTCATATCGACGGTACACAATTTTGAGTCATATTTTTTACCTGTAGTGTCTTCATCTAAACCTGGAAGAAAATGTATTTCGTAATTTGTTATATTACGGTTTTGTTTGAGATATTGTAATAATAAAACTGACCCTACCTTCGATAATTTCCTCCTTGATCTCTAAAGATTCGTCATTGCTATAATCAATTCCACAAGTAAAATCCGTTTCCTTATTTTCAAATTGTAGTTTGCGGTGTTCCTTTTGGTGTTCTAAAAGATATGCTTTATATTCTTCTTCTGACATTATTGTTGTTAGTTCCCAATCTCGCCTTGATTTCCCTGAAAAGAATCACACAAATTTGATTACAATTTTTTCCTCAGTTGAATAATTGATCATTATCCTATAATTGAACCATATATAAATCTTGCGGTTTATGTTTACAGGACTTTACAGTTTCTCACACTACAATTGACACTATTATACCTTTACTTAAACCTTTATTTAACCCTATAATGATGTTACAATTCTATGGCATACACTTCCTTTTCTCTTTTTAACTTCATTACAATGTTTCATATACATACATTTCTGATATTCTATATTATTCACAAAAGATTCCTGCACTATATTTGTTACGGATTTGAAAAAAGACTAATTACAGAGCATATTTGTATTTTTATTATCTTTGGAACAAATACATAATATTCTTTACTGATATCAACCAAATTTCTTAACTTAAATTATGAAAACGAAATCGTTTTACAATATTGTGTATAAGGAATGGAAAATACTTTCTTTATTTTAGGAATTAGTACTAACAGTTTCCAAATGCTGGTATTGGCGTGCTACCTTATATGAATTGGAACTTTACAATATCTCATAGACATAGAGTTTTGTGCTAACATACATGTATTGCAATGCTCGAAGGTGAATCCACAAATTACAACAATTACAACAATTACGATATATGTATCTTCAAAAAGTAAAATCGAGCATTATGTAGTGATTTTCACGAAAAATAACATAATTTATGATGTAATGTTTTGATTATTTTAGATGGCGTAAAGAAATGTGCGCTGACAAGCAACTTTTCCGAGTCGTTTTATGCCCGCATAAATCGCAAAATAATAATTGTGGTTTGACTCCTGCATGTTCTGTTCGTTTATGTCGATTTAAATTATTGAGCGAAGTGTAACTTCGAGAACATTCGTCGCAATTATGCCTCAATGCTGAGTTACTTGAGTTTGATTTCTGATGCACCTGAACTACATGTCTATTCACATTAGATTTTATCTTGAATCGTTTGTCGCAGAATTCACATCTAAACTGTGGAAAGACGTTGCATTCAAATTTTTGATGAACAATCAAATTTCTATTTCGTATATAGGTTCGAGCACACTTTTCACATTTGTACTTCTTTTCCGGCTTCTGTTCTGATTCCCGAATTTTCTGTTTTTTATGAATCGGCAGTTTGTAGTTAACAGAAAAATGATGAGTTTCTTTTATACCTAAGTTAAAACATTTTGACTCATATTCTTTGTTATATTTCTGACCTGCAGCCTCTTGATCTGGAAATTTAACAAAATGTATTTTGAAAGTTTTATTTCATAGTTTTACTTTGATTACAAATGTGGTTATACCTTCGACAATTTCTTCCTTGATTTCCAAAGTTCCGTTATTGCTATATTGAGCTTCGCAAGCAGGATCCATTTGCCTATTTTTAAATAGTAGATTGTAGTGTTTTCTCTTGTGTTCCATATCTAGAAGATATGCTTGATATTTTCCTGCTGATACTATTCTTGTTTTTTCCGAATCACTGTTTGATTTCCCTGAAAAAATCACAAAAATGTGAATTAGAATTTTTCATTAGTTGCATAATTGATCACTCTCCTATTAGCGAACTTTCATAAACCTTCCGTATTATTTTTCCGAGATTTTCCAATTTTTTAAACTAAAATTGACATTATTGTACCTAAATGTTAACCTTCTTTTAAACTTACGGCGTTACAATTTTTGACCCATAAACTTTATTTTCTCTTTAATCTGCAGTATATTTTGTATACATTTGAAAATAAAGAACTAATTATAACGCATAAATGTTATTTTATTAAATCTGGAACAAATGTATAATAATTTTCTTTACAGATGTCACCAAAATTTCTTAACATAAACTATGGAAACGAAATCATTTAAAAATATTCCTTAGGCGTTACCAAGCAGTTTCATATTTCAGACATTGCACTCTTTCCCCTATTTCATATTTCTCCCCGTTTTAAGAATTCTTCTTTTTGCACATACTTTCAATAAACTTCCCCTGTTTTACATTTTCATTTATTGATATATCTATATTTTCGGTCCAGAATTTGTCTTTTTGGTAGAAAATTTAATATTTTTCAATTTTAATTTAGTTAAAAATGTCACTATTTGACTGAAAAATAATCTGTTTTGGTTGACGATTGAACTACTTTGATGAACATTCTTATTTTTTCGTTGAATTCAATTGTTTTGATATTTCAAAACGAAATATTTTTTGGTTTAAATACCAACTATAACATGTTTGGTTGAGAATTCATCTTTTTGCTTAAAAAATTAACTTCTACTAGATTTAAAGTTAAACTACTTTTTAAAAAATTAATTTTTTTTAGTTGAAGATTCATCATTCAGGAGAAAATTCAATAATTTGGTTGAAAATACGTCTTTTTTAGTGAAACATTGATCTTCTTGGTGTAAAATATTTCTTTTCGGTTTAAAATTAAAATACTTTGTTAAAGATTCATTTTTTTCACTTCTTTGGTTAAAAAGTTAACTTTTTTGTCAGATTTTTTGTTGTTGACATTTGATTTTTTTAATTGAAAATTTGTCGATTCCGTTTTTGTTAAAAAAATGTTTTTTAGTTGAAAGTTAAACTATACTATTTGGTTTAAAATTCATCTTTCTTCATTGAAAATTCATCTAGTTAGTTGAGGATGCAACTGTTTCGTTGAAAATTAATTCTTTTCTCGTTAATTGAACAGGCTAAAAATTCGTTTTTTGGATGAAAATTAATCTTTCATGGTAGGAAATTCACCTTTCTTGCTTGAAAATGAACTTTTTTGTTGAGAATACTACTTTTCGTGTTGAAAATTTAACTGTCATCTAAGAAATGCGTCTTTTTGGCTTTAAAACTAAAATCTTTTAAGTTTAATTTTAATCTTTTTTGTTTGAAAATTCGATCAGTTGGTTAAGAATGCATCTTTGTAGGTTGAAAATTCAACTAAATTTCAAATAAAGTAATATTTTTTTATAGAAAATTCCACTGTTTTGTTCAAAATTCATCCTTTTGGACTGGAATTTTAATTATTTGGTTAAAAGTTGAACTATTCATTTAAAAATTCTTTTTTCTTTTGCTTAACAGTTCAAGTATTCCGTAGGTAATACAACTGTTTGGTTAAAAATTAATTTGTCTTTAAACGAAATTCATCACCTTTGGTAGGAAATCTTTTTAAGTTCAAGTACCAACTACTTTGTTTAAAATTTAATTATATGTCGACTTAAAATCTTAGGAATTCGAAGTAATTTTTATTTAGTTTAATATGGTATTTACGTTAGATTTATTTAGAGAAACTCATTCCTCCGTTTTCGTGAAAATTCCACTTACTTCCCTGTTTTGAGGTAATTTTGGGCTAGGTTACTTTTCGAGGGTGGGGAGTAAAAATAGCCTGAAATTGGTAACATACATAGAAAAAAATGAGTTTGCTACAGTTAGAGGATTTTCAGTTAAAACAGTAAAGGTTACCAAATTTTCTGCACAGATTACAGAATTTTCTAAATTTACGGATATCTTCAGTAGAATTTACAGACTTTTTCGTGGGATTCTACAGTATGCATAATATGCCAACTTGACATAAAAGTTTGATAAATGTTACAGAAAATGAACGTGAATTTCTAAAATTACTGAATCTTCTGTAAACCATGCAGAAAATTATGTTGTCTCTCCAGTCTAATCGGCGACGTACATCTCGCGACCTCTCCTTGTTAGTATAATTTCGATTTATGTTGATAACGATAAAGGGTAAATTTACTCCTTGGGAACCTTCAAAAAGTAAAACTGAGTATCAAGTAGTGATTTTCAGGAAAAGTAATTTAAAGTATACAACCATTTAATGTAATGCAAAAAAGATTTTCTCGATTGATTACTGAATTACTTGAGATGTTGTAAAATAGTGTGTTTTTTAACCAATATTAGAAATTTCCTCAATTTTAATGTTCTTCTACGTTATAATTATTATTTTAGATGGCGTGTAGTAATGTGTTTTGACAGATGTGTTTTCTGATTTGCTTTATGGCCGCAAAAATCGCAAATAAATTGTGGTTTGACTGCTGCGTGTTTTAAACGTATATGTCGAGTTAAACTTCTTAGCAAAGTATAACTTCGAGAACATTTGTTGCAACTATGCATTGCTTTCGATATCTGTGAGTGGCGTGAACTAATGTGTTTTGACAAGGTACTTTTCAAATTCGTTTTATATTCACAATAGTCGCAAACAAATTGTGGTTTGAATTCTGAGTGGACTAAACGTTTATGCTGACTTAAAGCACTTAACCAAGTATAACTTCGTGAACATTTTGTACAATTATGCCTTGTTTTCGATGTCTTTAAGTGATAAGTAGTAATGTGCGTTGACAAGTGACCTTTCCAATTTGTTATGTAGCCACAATAGTCGCAAATAAATTGTGGCTTAAATTCTGAGTGTTCTAAACGTTTATGCCGATTTAAATTGGTGCGCAAAGTGTAACTTTTGCAACACATGTTGCATTTATGCCTCAATGCCGACTTCTTTGAGTTTGTCTTGAGATGCACGCGATCTTCATGGATCTTCAGGCTACTATTCACTGTAAATCTTTTGCCACAGAATTTACATCTGAACTGTGGCCCGACGTCGCATTCGAATTTTTGATGGTGTTTTAAATTCCCTTTCCATTTATATTTGCGGGCACACTTTTCGCATTTGTACTTTTTTTCCGGTTCCGGTTCTGATATCCAAATTTCCTGCATCTTATAAGACGGCAGTTTGTTCTCAACAGACAAAGTATCCGTTTCTTTTACCCATATGGTACACAATTTCGACTCATATTGTTTGTTACATTTTTGACTTGTAGTCTCCAGATCTGTAAATTTAAAAAAATGTATTTTAAATCTCTTTATTTTTCAGTTTTTTCAGATAATTTGATTATAAATGTGTTTATACCTTCGATAATTTCTTCTTTGACATCCAAAGTTTCATCACTGCTATATACAATTTTAGTAAAGTCAGTAAAATCCGTGTCATTGTTTTTGAGTGGTAGATTGTGAAGTTCCTTATCGTGTTCTAAAATTGTTCTAAAAGTGTTCTTCTGGTATTCACATTCCCCTGAAGGTATTATTCTTGTTAAGTCCAAATCACTCTTTGGTTTCTCTGAAAAAATCACAATGATGTGAATTAGAAGTTTGGAAGGGAAACTTCTTTTGCGATGGGAGTGAATTAAAAAAAAACGAGCGACCGCACGACCGCAACACCGTGCGACCGGACGATTACACGCACGGCCGTGTTATATTTTTGACCTTCAGTCTCGTGATCTGAAAATGTAACAAAATGTATTTTGAAAATTTTTGTATCACAGTTTCATTTCAAATATTTTCATTAGAAATGTGGTCATACCTTCGATGAAAAAAAAAACACATACATGTGAGTTAGAATTTTTCACTAGTAATACAATTGATCCTTACATAAGCCTTCCGTTTTATGGTTCCAAGACTTTCCAATTTCTTGCACTAAAACTAAGAAGCTAATCTCCTTATTTGAATACTCATTTAAACTTACGGCACATTTCATTTCCAATTTTAAGTTCATTTTAATATTTTATACACACTAGATTTTGGGTATTCTGTTTCATTTACAGAAGGATCATGCTGTACGTTTCGTACACATATAAAAAAGAGTAATCATAATGCCTAACTGGAAATTTATTAACTCTAAAATACATATATAATAATTTTACTTACTGTTGAGATAAATATTTCTTACATAAATTACGGAAACAAACTAATTTTATGTGACTCCGATGCATTTACGCGTTTTTATGTGACAGCGTGAAGTATCGTATTGTACAACATTACGGTACTGTACGCTATCGCAACGAAAATTGTAAATGCACCGTCCTTAAACAAAATAGTATGAGCGCCTCGGCGCATAATATAGTATTATAATATATATTATTCGTTATATAAAACGGACAATAATTTTTTATTTCATAATTCCGTAGTAACACTTATTAGTAAATCAGATCGAAAATGGTAAAGAATACATACATTCAAAGCTACTTTTTACCAAAAGACTAAGACTTATAATGCAACATTTCACATTTAAGAAAAGTAATTCAGGTCAACTTCCAAAACGAGAAAATTTACTCTTACAGAACCTTCAAAAATTAACTTAAGCTATAGAACTATTTAGTATAATGCAAATAAAAGTTTTCTCAGTTTATTACAGGATTACTTGAGATGTTGTAAAATAATAAGTCTTTTCAACAAATATTAGAAATTTCCTCAAGTTTAATGTTTCGAATCCGTTATTATTATTCCAGATGGCGTGAAGTAATGTGTAGTGACAAGCACCTTTTCCGACTCGTTTTGTGGCCACAATAGTCGCAAATAAATTGTGGTTTAAATTTTTAGTGGTCTAAACGTTTATGCAGACTTAAAGCACTTAACCAAGAAAAACTTCGTGAACATTTGTTACAATGATGCCTTATTTTCGATGAATTTAAGTGAGAAGCAGTAATGTGTGTTGACAAGTGACACTTCCAAT
>CAKNWW010335487.1:437-17345 GCA_932074435.1 Andricus kollari | reverse complement strand
ATTCAAGTATTAAAATTTAAATTAATTAAATTTAAATATTATTATTACGCATTTTTAAAACCACCTATTCATGTAAATTGTGTAAAACGAAAAAATATTTCTCCGTTAGTCCTGGCTTTTCAGCGAAAAAGCATGGCTGAGATTTTGTCGAGAAAATCCAAGCGATACATTAGCGTAATTAGATAGAGCGTGTGGTTTAGATTTAGGTAGTTTAGGTAGGATTCGAATCCCCAGCGGGAGCGATTTTTTCATAGCGTTGTGCGTCCGATTATGTTTATAAGTGACCGTGACTGCAATTGCGTAATTTCAAAAATAACTCAAGTACAATTATTATACATAAAACAATTTTTTTTGCAAATTTATTTATCTGTTTCAAGCTGCTGTAATGGATAGGGCAATTTGGGCCGCGGAAATATTCCGCATAGAGCAGGGTAAAAAACCAGACACAAATACCGTATAAGTATCCGGATAGAATCAGATGAAAACCGCATAGGTTTTTACTGGACACCGAAAATATTTCGCATTGAACCGGATAAAAAACCAGATAGAAAAAGTTGTATACACCGACTAAGTTCCGTATAGAACCGTATTAAAAGTCGGACACAAAAACCGTATAACTATCCGGATATAATCCGATGAAAACCGTACAGGGCTTTACTGGACACCGAAAGTATTTCGTATGCAACCGGATAAAAAACCAGATAGAAAATTTTGTATACACCGACCAAGTTCCGCATAGAACCAGATTTAAAACCAGACACAAATATCGTATAAGAATCCAGACAGATGCGAAGAAATTTTGAATCCTATCCGCCTCTATCGGATCCTATCTGTTATTTTAAGCATGGTTGATAGGGCCGCATAAGATTCCGTCGGGAAAATAATTCAACTTTCTATTTCCGATGTTCGCGTTAAAGCCGGATAAATCCAGATAGAAACCCGTATTTAGACTTGAACGAAAACAGTCTTCTAATGTAAGTTCCGACATAGTTCCAGATAGGGCCGCATAAGATTCCGTCGGGCAAATAATTCAGTTTTCTGCTTTCGATTAAAATCCGGATAGAGCCGCTAGTTTTCCGTATAGGATTTTACGAACCGAAAGAGATCCATATAGAGACGGAATAAAATCCGACGTGGGCCATTCGCACATTTATCCGGCTTCCTATCTTACTATATCAGATCCTATCCGTCATGTTAAGCAGGGCAACCGTGGAAAGCAGGCACCTCCTGAGAGATGACCGTGATTTAAGGACAAGAAGGTGCATTAATATCCAGGTTCCTCCTAAGCCCCAAGATCTGATTGACAAAGAAGGCTAAAACTGACGATATGGGTCAAAAGACCAAAAGACGCTTGCATCCCAGCAAAAAAGAAAGTATAGATACAAATTGAATTGAAATGAATAATGTAAGACACCCTGCAAATCCCGCTTTGCTACAATGACGCATTGGACCTATGTATCAATGCGTGTAAATTCGTGAAGATATTATTTCAATTTTGAATCTTTCTATACGTACAAATACGGTGCACAAGTCTAAAGTCAGCGAATACACTTCAATGCGTCAGCACGCAAACGCTTCAACAATGGTCAATGCGTCTGAATTCGTGAGAGTAAAATGCACGCTTGAATTCGCCCCGATGCGTCACGGCGAATTTCAGCAACTGTTGATTTATACAGTTTAATCCGTAACAGAAAAACCAACGTGCGCGGCAAATAGAATTTTTTTTGAAATGTTTAGTAACTTGTCTCGTAGCTCAGTGGCGAGTACTCTGGACTGATAAGCGAGGGAACGCTGTTTCAATTCTCGACGCATGCACTTTTTATTAATTTTTTTCTAATTGACCTTGGCCACGCATTCATACGAATTCACACGCATTCAATTCGCGTTGTCTCAATTCATTTGAATGCGTCTCAATGCGTTTGAACGAATCAGAAAACGGGATTCACGCGCATTACAAAAATGTTAATTCGCCACAATCCGTATCAATTATTTTTTTTTGCTCATCTGAACAAAAAGATTGCATGGGCAAGACAGAATGCGTCCCGTGTTCAGCGTGTGATTGACTACTCTGGCGAAAGTATCGGATAGGTTTTCGTTTCGAATCAATCCCAATCATTCCGGAATCTCTATCCGAACCAATCCGAAGAAAGTTCTACATTTCGTTTGATCCAAATCGTTTAAAAATTAATCCGACTCAATCCGGTTCAATCCGAACTCTAAAACGAACCATTTTTTTAATCCAAATGAATCCTAATCAATCCGAATTCGGATTGATATACACTGAATTTTCAATCCGAATGAATCCGAGTTCAAGTTGAATTGGATTCATTCGAATTGAGAATCGTTTTAGGTAAATCCGAGTTCGGATTCATTCGGATTGGAAGTTCGGATTGAACCGGATTGAGTCGGATTAATTTTTGAACGATTTGGATCGAACGAAATGTAAAAAAGATTCCGGATTGGTTCGAATTAACTCGGATTGATTCGGATACAGATTCCGGAATGATTTGGATGACCTCAGATTGGTTCCGAATAAATTCCTATCAGATACTTTCGCCTGGGTATTGAGTATGGACATGACCTTGATATTTAGCGGATATGACAGGCAGCGCCCGCGGCGGCCAAAACCTAAAATTCCTGAGGGATAGAAATTTGAAATTTACATAAGATAGCATATGTGCATTGTTTTGTAATATAATAAATGCATAAAAGATTGCTTCAAAAACGTATACAACATTTTTCAAAACGAAGCAAAATAATAGAGGAAACTTTCCTGCAAAAAGATTTCGTGAAAAATTTGTCTTTTCATTCTAGCTAAACCCGTTCTGTTTTCGTCGTTGGTTACGAACATAACCTTAAAAATTACCGGTCGAATGTCAAGAAGCGGATTGATGATAAATATTTTAATTAAAACAGGATTTCAAGCTATAAGTCATTCAATCGATTTTCACCCTGAAACACTGAATAACCCGGTAAGAAGAGAAGAATTAAAAAAAAATTCAGAATCTGAATTCCCATTAATACGTGAATTTTCCTCCATCGAAAGTTCCACCAACGAGCACAAAAAAAAAGCAAAACCTATTCCTTTTAATCGACTTAGACAAATTTAATGGTAGCGTATTGGGAGGAATTGAAAGTGGAGGAATGCGAAAGAAAGAATAGAAAGAAAGAGAATAACGTCACTTTGAAGACGCAAAAGCTATTCCTTTTAATAGACTCAGAAAAATGTAATGGAAGCGTTTTGGGAGAAATTAAAAAGTGGAGAAATGTCACTTTTATTATTATCTTTTGATTGGACTTGGATTCTGCCTTATTCTTCAGAGATTCTTGTTAATTTTTGAATGGTATTTTGAAAAAGAAATTAAATAGAGCGTGCACGAAAAAAGAATGATAAAACAATCGCGCAAGAAGATCGGTTCACTGGGAAAATAATATTTTGCTTTTTGACATTTGAGAGACGTGTCTTCTTACAACGGCCCGTTGAGTTAGACTCGCATCATCACTGTCATCTGTTGGAGAAATGGACAAAAAAGGGACAGATTAGAAGGAATTAAAATAATCGAAAATAAAGCATGTAAGTATGGAATTAAAAATAACCATGAGAAAAAGAATTGAAATTTCCAAACTTATGTTGCACACGGAGGAATAGAAGCCATGTAAGTGCACGCATTTTGTGGACGGATTAGAAAGAATTAAATAATCGAAAAACATCATGTAAGTATGGAATTAAAAATAACCATGAGAGTTGTGTCTACTGCTCGCATTAAGAGGAATTAAAAAAATGGAAAATATGTTCGCCTGCATGGAACTCAACACAACTGGCAATCGTTAAGCAAATAGAAAAGAATTGGTTTCGGAGATAAACCTATTCTTTCGTTGGGCACTTCTTCCGATGAAAATTAGCACATTGAATGTAATAAGCAAAATTCAGTGCAGTGTCGCTTCTACCATAATCAAGAAACCTAAGAAAAAAGTGTTTTCAAATAACATATTGAATTGTTAAAAAAAAAGCTTCACTTAAAACTCAAGACAACTAATAAAATACTTAGGGCCGGTTTCACCAACCTCGGTTAAAAAGTTGATCCTCGGTTAAACCGATAATCGACGGTTAAATATGGCGCATAGCGTTCATTTTAACTGGCCGTCAGTTAACCAATGATTTAACCGAGGTTGGTGGAACTGGCCCTTAATATCATTATAATTAAAATAAAATATACTCCATAAATATTCTGGGATAATTAAACTTTGTAACCTCAAAATCTGACAACTTGCATTACTTTTACAAAAATAATAGATCGTATAAATATGCGAATATATATAATATTAATTATTCAGTTAACACAATAAGTTGTCCAGATACCTTTTTCGGAAAACAAGAATATTGAAGTACTCTATGTGATATTTATATTGCGATTGATCTTCTGTCATAGACAGATAAATTCAAAACTCAACTGCAATCAGACCGCTTAATAAACTCGAGAAAAAGTTTTTTTCCCCCCTAAATCGACATTTCATCAGTTTTCCTACAGACACTCTTGTTACTTGACAGTTAAACTCTTATTTTCAGTATAAATTTATTCATTTTCAATCGCATGGAAACAAGTGAAAATGCATCACTCAGGAATTGCCACTTTTGGACAACAGATGGCGCCAGGCTGTTTGCGCGGCCGTACTCAATACATAACATCTGGTAGACCGTTCACGGAAAGGGTTCGAGAGTTCACCCAAGAACTAAGGATCTACCATCACATACTGAACAAGTCAAAGCTGCTGACAATCCAGCAGAATATTCTTGACATAATACGGGTGTTATCTGACACAAGGAGGAGAATACAGAAGAGGGAGAGATTGGTCAAGGAGAATAAATAGCTTTTTGCTGACCCATCGCGCCTCTTCAGCGATGTTTCTGTTTCTGTCAAAAATTCACCCAAGCCCAACAAGACAGACTTTTTGGATAGAGGTATACGCAAGATCCCGAAAACAGTGGAGCTGAAAGAAGATACTGATAATATCATTCGCTTCACGGAGTTTTGCGACGATCTCATAACATTTGAGGAGGAATGTCCATCAATCACTGCCAAAGAGGTGAAAAAGCACTTAGGGGCACGAAGAAATTTTCCGCTGCAGGACCAGATGGTATCAAGAACTTCTAGTGGAAGAAGTTTACTTCTACACACCTACATCTGGCCCGCATATTCACCTCATATTTAAAGTCGGAAATGCCCATTCCGCAGTGGCGGGTGTTAAGACGCGCTGTACTTGTACCGAAAAAAGGCGACTTGTCCAACCCAAAGAATTACAGCTCAATAACTTGTTTGAACACGCTGTATAAGATCTTTACAGATGTGTTAAACGACAGGATTATGTAGCAGGCTGCCGAGAGAAATTGCTAATTGATAGGTGCTTATTATCATCTGCCGGTTGGAAAGCTTGAAGGTTCATCCATACATAGTGAGATGCATAGAGAGATTGATGCCCCTTCAGGAAACTAGATTTACTTCCTCATCTGGAAATGCCTCTGCTCTTTTTCATCACACTTCTGCCTCTATCTCTTGCACTACGCAATTCTCCTGGATACCTCTGCGGCGACACTAAACATCGCGAGCATAAGGTCACTCATGTATTTTATATGGTTGACCTGAAGATCTATGCTTCTGGTAAGAACAAACTTCAGACTGCTTTAAATATCGCGAATAAGTACGCAGGAAAGATTGATATGGATTTTGGATTGGAAAAGTGTGCCAAGATTCATCTGAAAAAAGGAAAGATTATTGGCGTTCCCAATGACCCTGAGCTTGTGGATATAAGTGTTATTCGACATCTTGACACTGGAAATACCTACACATATCTGTGCGTGCGTCAAAGCCGCCTTTAGGACGTAACATCAGTGAAGGAGTCTCTCCGAAGCAGATACAAGCATCTTCTTCGACAGATTTGGTCTTCAAATCTTTCGGCGGTGAGCAAGCTATTTGCGTTCCGGTTCTACTCTACTCATTTGGGGTGATTCAATGGGCGAAGAACGAGCTTACGGCCTCCTCTCCTAAAAATGTATTGGAAACACCAGATGATCGGCAAAGGAACGTTCCTTTACAAAGCCGCGGAGCAGGCGGCTAAGACCCTTGGCCTGAATTTCAACATCAGTAGTGATCTAGATGCCTCACTTCTAAAAGCTGAACTAAAGAAAGTAGAGGTTGAAAAATTCCGCCGAAAGTTCCCTACTGAAAAAGCCTACATAGTAAACTTCATTGGAACCTGTGTGGGAACTCATATGGGATCCTTTTTTGAATACCTGTCTCAAATTACGATCTGAGATAGGAATATAGGATGGGAATCTATATCGGTTCTTATTATGGATTTTTATGAAGGTTCCTACATGGACGAGTTTGCAATTAATATTTAAGGAGTGCGCAGTATTTTTAAATGAAAGCTACGGCTGCGCAGTATTTTTTGGGCGTTTTTAAGATTGCCGACTATGCACCCAAAACTTCCAAAACATATTTAATTAAAAAAAAGTTATAATCACATGTGGGATTACATGTAGGAGCATTTCATAGGTTTCCATAACGGTATTCCTATAAGAACCCATGTGGAAACCCACAAAATATTTCCCATCTTGTCTCAGATCGTAATTTGAGACAGGAATTCAAAAAAGGATCCCATATGGGTTCCCACATAGGTTCCCATGTAGTTTACTATGTCGACTTTTTTAGTAGGGCTACTCTATAAGAAAATGCCCGGAAACTTTCACAGAAAAGTAGGAAATCAGTCCTTGTCGAAGGAGCAAACTTTTGCTTTGCTCAGATCATCAGAACTTAATTCACGTACACATACTAACCAGATTTTCCACTCATGCGTATCTCGACAGACATAATGCGGCTCTGAGAGTGCTTTATTACCATCTTTGTTGCTCTTACGGTGTTGGCCGCTACCCTGCCCTGCCGAACGCTCCAAGATAGAGTCAATTGTTCAAAACAAGAAGTTTTCAATGTTGTGGAACTACGATTTTCGGACAGCAGTCTCCATTGCACACGCGAGACCTGACATCGTTCTCCAAGACTTCGAGAAACGAACTATATTCTTGATCGAATACTTGGCCTTGACTTCAGTATCAGGGGTGAGCTAAATGCATCAAACATTATCCATCTCGAGTGCTCCCTCCTGAAGGCCAGGATCAAAAAAGCATAGGAGAAAAACTTCCGTGTACAGCTCATCGACAAGAGGATGCACGGCATCTTCCACAGAAATGTGAAGGATCAATCGATGTCGTACGACGGGGCTCGCCACTTTCAGCAGGTGCAGACTGACACGACAAGTGCGACACTGACAGAAAGTTTTTCTTTAATTTTTTTCATCGTTTTCCAGGAATAGTACGAAGGGTTACGGTCAATCGGCACGTACTTCACAGCGGGGCGCCCGAATTTTTCATATTCGAACCCTGAAAAAAAAACCCAAGTCGAACGAAAACTTGGAGGATAACTTATTGGGATCTATTTGACCTAGTCTTCGTTACTGAGACTGTCAGTCTTGTCAGTCAAAGACTGACTTCTGGTGAGCCCTGTCGTACGAGCAAACGTTTGCTTTCCTTAAATCATCCGGATTGAAGTCGGGCACGCAGGGTTTCATTTTGGCGTGTCAAGACGGTGTTATTTCAACTTGAGCATACTGTTGCCACATTTTAAGTCAAGACATTCCCGATGATAGCAGTAGAGCGTGCCATGCACACCCCGAGCACCTAGGGCACATACTATCTAGTTGTCCAACTTATCCGGGAATGACGTGCATCCAAAGGCATAATATGGCACTAAGAATACTTTATTACGATCTCTGTTACTCTTACGGCATTGGTCCTGATACAAACTCGCCAAACGCTCCTAGGGAAATAGAGTCAATTGTCGAAAATAAGAAGTGCCGCATATACTGGAACTTCATATTCTCGACAATTGTTTATGTTGCGCTCTCGAGGCCTGATATAGTTCTCCTTGATTTCGAGAAACAAATAATGTTCGTTATCGAATCGCTAGTCGTCGTGATCAACGCTGCTCTTGGAGGTGCCAAGCTTTCACTGATTAATAGCCTTAAAAGCATACCCGCGTGTCAACGAAATGCTAAGATACTTACGGGAAAGTTGCAGAAGGTCGGTTGTCCTTGGGTCGCTCCGTGTCCTCAGGTTGCACGAGACTTTTGCCGGATCATCGTATTGAATTCATCGCAGACTGTAACCACATATCTCACGGTCGTGAGACGTGGTTGCAGCTGAAATTTTACCGCGATTTCGCTGGGAGCGGGTGCAATTTTTCAGATTAGCACCTGCTCCCAGTGAAATACTGCGGTTTTCCTTATGACAAACTTTGAATTATATATAATTTTGAAAAAAGGGTTAAAAAATCACCGCAGGGTCCCACAGGGAGCAACTGCTATTGAACACTGACACGCCAAAATGAAACCCTCCGTGCCCGACTTCAATCCGGGTGATTTGAAGAAAGCAAACATTAGCTCATGCGACATCGACTAATCCTTCATATGTCTGTGGAAGATGCCGTGCATCTTCTTGTCGAGCAGCTGTTCACAGAAGTTTTTCTTCTGTGCCTTCTTGATTAGGGCCTTCAGGAGTGAGTACTTGAGATACCCCTGATATTGAATTCAAGGCCAAGTGTTTCAGCAGCCTCTTCCGCTGCTTTGTACAGAAACGCTCTTTTGCTCAATTCCTCGTGTTTCCTGCTGACCATTTTAAGAAGAGGGCCTTGTCTATTTGCGACCATATGTGCTGTACCCAGAATAAACCTGTTTTGAAGGACATTCGACATTCAGTTATTCGCGAACACTTTGATGGCGTGACATGTAAAGTCGCGGAACAGACGACTTAAGGTGCTTCCTTTTGTTCATGTGCATAACATTTCGTGACCCGATATATCGAGGGATCTGAGCTCGTCCTTCGTCCATGCACCCACTCCAAATAAATAGAGTACTATCGGCAGGGCAAGCGTGTTCCTTGCAGATACTCTGTTCCTCGCTGTCAGTTCGAATGACCAATTATGTTGGATAAGACGTTTGTATCTGCATCGGAGAGCATTCTTCATAGTTGTAACGTAATGAAAGCGACTCTGTAGCATGCCCAGGTATGTATGGGTCCCTCCAGTGCCAAGGTGTCATATAGCGCTTCTGTCGACGAACTCAGGGTATTCGGGGATGCCATGACGTTTTTCTCGCTTCAAATTAACCTTGGTGCATTTTTCTGAACCAAACTGCATTTCAATTTTCCGAGTGAACTCCTTGACAAGCCTTAGAGCTAGGTCTAGTTACTATTTATTTTTCGCATAGATCTTAAGATCACCAGTGTCCGTTTAAATCCAAACAACTCCGATTCATTCCGATCGATTACGAACGGATGCCACAAGAAATTAACACAATAGGATTAAATGAACATTGTTTGATTAAAAAAGACGACCTATTGTTCGGAGGAATAATTTCTTTGAATCAAAGAAATATTAAATGAAGACAAAAATATACATTTTAAACCAAATAAATGACTAACTGTTCCAAATAAATATGCCATGAATGGGAATGAATATTTCTTTGAAATAAGGAAATGTGAATTGATGGAAAGAAATATATTTTAAAGTCAAGCAAATATTTTATAGGCTCAAAAAACTATTTCTTTACATCAAACTTTTTAATCTTTGAAGCAAAAAATATCCCACTGATTCAAAAAAATATTTCTTTGGCCTAAATCATGTGCGAGTGCAATAAAGTAGTTCGTACTTCAACTGTAGTTTATATTTTCCTGAATGAAGTAATGGATTTTTTCAGCTTAAATTATTATTATTATACATATTCAATTAAAACAATTCACATAATTTAAAATGTTGATGAACCTGAAACAGAATAATTCGATGAAAAATCCACCTCCAGCAGGAATCGAACTTGGGTCCATCGAGTGTAGTGTCCGCAGCGATGACCACGACGCTGTCGCAATATGGAAATTCTAAGGTGGAAGGCCGTATTTAACCCTCACCATAAATGCCAAAGAAATATTTGTTCAAATCAAAAACATGGATATTGAATGAAACAAAATATTTCTTTAATGTGAAGAAGTATTCAACTTAAATTAATTACGCCAAAATATTAAAAGTTTGATTTAAAAAAATACATACTGAAGAAATAAATATTTATTCAAACACAATATCTTGTTCATCTAAATAAATGCTTTCATTGGTATAGATGCATGAACTCTTTGTAACAAATAAATATATTTTTCATTTAATTAATATTATTGTGAATTAAATCATTATTTCTTTGATTTAAATAAGCCTAAAGACTTTATTCAAGTATGCAGAATTAATTGATTCAAATGCGTCCGAATTAATTCAATGAATCGAACTCATTGAAACAAATGAAGATTTCTTTGAACAAATAATCAGATTTCAACGAATCTAGACCTATTGAATCTAGAATATCATTTCCTTGAATGTAAGAAATATCTATTTCAATAAAAAAATATAGCCAAAGAATTAATTTCTTTCGACCAACAAAAGATATGTGTCTGGTTTAAATAAAAATTACTACTGTTAAACAATATTTTCTTGATGCTAAGAAATAGGATTCAAGTAAATGCATTTTCTTGGTTCCAAAAATTCTTTTTCTCAGTGAATCGAAAGCTTTCCGGTAGTCAATCTAAGCCATCGATAGACAACGCTAGTAGGATATGCTGCGTCTTTGCAGACACATCTATGGATAAGTAGGTTCTCCCGACAGCCTGTTACGCCTTTCTTTGATCCGCGTTGTTCGTACATCTCCCGCCACACAGATCCGATTGTCCGCACAATCGTATCATGTTAGAATATCTGTGAAGATGTTATACAAAGTGTTTAGAAATGTTATTAGCCTGTAACTCTTAGGGTCAGATAAGTTGCCCATCTTCGGGAGGAGCGCTGTGCGTCCATCTACCATACACTCCGGAACATACTCTTCCGACTATAGATATGAGCTGAAAATGCGGGCCAGATGCTTGGGGGTTGAAATAAGCTTCTTCCACCTGAAGGTCTTGATACCATCTGGCCCTGGTGCGGAATAGGTCTTCATGCCTCTTAATATACTTTTTTCACCACCTCAGTATCAATAGGTATCATTTCTCCTCAGGTGTTATGAGGGCACTGCACAGCTCCTTAAAGCTATTTACGTTCTTTGTGTCTTCATTCAGTGGGAGCTGGACTTCGTAGACTTCTCTCCAAAATGCCTCGATCTCCTCTAGTTAGGGCGGGTGGTCGACATACACTGGAGGGTCTTGGAAGAGTTTGTTTGGTTTAGAGATAAACTGTTCATTTTCTCTGACCCACCTCTCCCTCCCTTCTAGACTTCTCCTAGCGTCCTAGCGTCCTAGCGTCATTACCCAGCCTATCTTTGCGCTGAGTTGATGCATTCTTCTTTTGATCTTATGATGAGCGATTCGTTTTGTTTTACGGGTTGCATCCGCCAAAGTTCTCGGTGCATCACACAGACTACAACTGATCGTGAAGAGGCTGGACTCTCTGGAAAAATCTGCACGAAGCGCGTCATCCAGTTCAGTCAGATTTTTGGGCTTGAGAGCCCTTCTTTTATTAGATGCCTGCTTGAAGTTAGCGGTGGTGTCGCCTCTCTTTCTCTGTTGCCGGCTTCACTGATAGAAATGAATAAGTGGTACAACAATATTTATGATTAAATCAACACTATTTTATTGCTGGTATAGATACAGCCATACAGGATGTCTGTTTTGGCCATCCGATTCTTGTTGCTTACGAAAGTAGACGCGCAGGCGCGATCAAGATGCGCCTGTTGTAAACTAAACAAAGCGAGTCGGGTAAATCAGTCATACAAAGGGTATTGCTAAACGACAACATTTCAGAGATAGTTCCCTCAAGCAAGTGTTTAATAGAATTACACATTTCATACAACAGCAACACATATATTACATTTTTTCTATCAGTGTTGTTCTGGCTGCGGTAGAGTCGGAGATCATTACAACTATGTTTGGTGTTATCATTGCTATCCCCACGAGCAATTTGGGAAAAGGGTTTGTCCATCCTTGTACAGCCCCACATGTAAGAATAAGGCTGCATACTCTGAGAGGTCGCCCGGTATCCCAGAGTCAACTTTTAAGACACCTCACTCAAATGCCGTTCGGTTCAATTCCAAAGGAACATCCAATCATAGTTAAGAAAGTCAAATATCTAAAGATTCATAGTGCAATTATGAGGTGCTTTTCATTACACAGAGTTCAATGTACCTTGTATTAATAATTTATAACACTTTAAAGATTTCTTTATTAAAATTAAAATAATACAATATATATTATATTTTATGCACTATAAAAAATATTTTTCAGAAGTCACAGATCCAAATATTTGCATAACACTCTTTATTGCAGAAAAAATATTCTCATAGAAAATTCCTCAGCACCGATAGGTAGGCCATTGATGTTTTAAGTACCTGAAATTCGCAAATATTTATTGAGTATAAAAGGACGACAAAAGCCTTTTTTATAACATCTCGATAAGAAGCTGTGTGCATTGCAATTCATTAAAATGTGATCGGTCAAATTCACGACGCTTCGCATGCAAAAAATGACTTTTTCAGCACCATTGACATCCTAATTTATTTTCATCTCAAATTTTCAACTTTCATTTCAATATTATTTAATCCCATGATCATTTTTACAAAATAGTCAACACAATGTAATTCTGTCAACATGGTACGGCAATTGAAGTCAAGTTACTCCTATCTAAGGTAATTATATAACGTCATAATATTATTCTGTTTTATATAAACTAATGTCCACCTCCTTATTTTCTAACTATAAAGAAAAGATCTCACTGAAATTTAGAGAAATGTTAGAAAATATATCTAACGCACTTCGGTCTTGTTAACTGAAGTTTGTATATTGTTGAAAATAATGGAATTTCATCAACTATTCCTCATTTATAATGTCGTTACGGACAGAGATTAAAAACCATCAATCGTTACGAAACACGGCACTGAAGCCCTCTTCTGAATTACAGTAAAAATTAAAAAAACCGCCGCAAAGTAATTTGGGCGCGTTCATTATATACGGTGCACTTTTATTGTGGTAATTTCATGAACATTGTGCTTTCTCATACAGGATTGTTTTATATTTATTGTTGATGTAAGCATAAGTATATAGTTATAAGCACATAAGACTTCGGCAAGAATCGGGCTGATCAATTTTCTATATGATCATGACAAAAGACTTCTATGATAAACTTCTTTATTGAATATGCCCAGATAGCAAAGTGCGCGCACGGTGCGGCGCACGTGCCGTCGCACCACGTGCGGATTTTCTCGCACGACGTGCGCGCAGGGGATGACACAGCTGCGTCCTCATATGTCACACGTCATGCGTGCCGCGCGGGTATGGTGCGTGCACACATTTAGGATTTTTAGAGGGTACACAAAATATTTGAATTGATATTTTTAAATAAAGAGTAGGTAATTTATCATGAACGTATTTTTTTATGGGTGGAAGGAATATTTATACATTTTAGTTGCGCATTGGCAAATCAGTTTCCGCATGTTTGTATCAACAATAATAAATATTTTTCGATGCAACTACAAAATACAGGCACATAAAACAGACAAAAAACATAAAGACGTAGGTAAAAAGTAACTTTTTTTCAAATAATAAAAAAAATGATGACCTAAAACAAAAATAGCCTTTTTTAAATTATTTAAACCAAAAATAAACTCTTTATAACCGTTTTCACGTCTCTTATTAAAGTTTCAGCGAAGGATATTTATTATTTTGGATACAAGCATGCTAATATTTGTTGCTTGTATAATAAAAAAAAACCAAGATTGAACAGAAATTAACTGTTTTTAATTATTCAAAACAGAAATAGGCTATTTATATCCATTTTCGCGTTTCTCAAAGTTTCAGCGAAAGATATTTATTATTTTGGCCACAAACATGCAAATATCGTAAGCAAAAAATGCCCTTAACGATAATTACATTAAAAATATAGCTCCTCTTAATTCTACTTCAAAATAATAAAAAATGAATACAATACGATTGAAAATTAAAGATGCTTTTTTCAAATATCTGAACAAATTTTTTTTAACATTGATTTTAAATTACATTTTAAACTCAATTTAATGTTAAACTTGAAATTAAAAAGCACAAATTGAAGTTATAAACATAAATAAATATGTAAAGTAGAAATTATTCCAAACATTTTATTGTTTTTTATTTACTTAATTTTAAATTCAAATTGATAACAGACTAATTGAAATTATGTGTATAGTCGATTAAAGTTGGAAATTATAGTTTTAAAATAGATAAAATGCATATTGTACGTTCAAACTATACAACAACCATGCATTCAATGATTCTTACTAATTTCCTAATTTATTCTTTTTTTAAAATCGGGAATGTTTTAATTTTTGTAAATAAACAATTTTTACAATATCAATTAATTCAATCTTTAATTATAATAATTATCAATATTTTTTAAAATTTTATTAAAATAATAATATTTTACTATACTACTATCATAAAAATGTGCTTGTTGCGTATATATCATGTATATAATGACCTTCACAAAGAGCGACACACATGCGCCGCACATCGTGCCTATCACAAAGTGCGACCCATATACCTCGCACCGAGCATGCACCGCGTGCCCCCGCATGCCGTGCGACTAACGTGCCCCGCACGTTTGCTATCTGGGTGGGAGTGTAATACCTAGAAATGATAATGCATTCAATACTCATTCACTTATAAAATGTATATTGGTACTGAAAGTTTTATTTTTTCAAGTTTCTTTTTTTACAAAATAAAAAAATGCTACATTTTTTACTTTAATATTTTGATTAATTTTTATGGTTTCATAATGGATTTTGTAGTACAGATAATTCCCGGATAATCAATTCATAACAAAAATCATTGAGTCAGGCGGGTTGGTAAGGGGATTTTTGATTGGAAAGGAATCTTCGGAGATGAAAAGACGGTTTTGGATGGTAAAATATATATTTAATAATATTCCACTAATATCTTGAAACTGATGTAAGGATTCCTATAAATATTTATTTCATTTTTTTAGCACTTAGTACTATTTTAAAAACCGTTTTTTTACAGTAAAACTTTTATCATTAACATGATTCAAAGTTGATGCATGAATATAAAAGATTCATTGGTTCGAGACCAATCGATTGACCTATAATATCAGTACATTTTATTAAAGAGTAGGGAAGTTATGGTAATGCATAATATTTGAAAAAAACGGTTTTTTATAGTGACATTTTTTTCATGAACAGAATTCAAAATTGATTTTGAACTTTTATTAAAAATTCTTATTTTTGCCTTGAATTCCACTGTTTTTATTAAAAAATTAAAATAATTTTTGTTTAAAAATGTAACCTCTTGGTTAAAAGTTAATTCCTTAAATTGCAAACATAACTCTTCAACTTAAATTAATTTAGCATAAAGCTGGCAAAGGGATAGGGTGCGATAGAATTTATACTTTTATTTTTCAGATCGAAAAATTACTATTTTAAATACAAAATTTGATCTGTCTGATTTGTCATTGTATTTTAAAATTGTGTTGTATTATTTTGTAATCATGTATTTTTTGTAAATTTCTATTCTTTAATTGATCAAAATGAAAAATTTAGTTTATCTATTATGTAAAAAACTACAAATGCTTCCTCTATGAAGAAGCAAATACATTTGCTAATGGGAAGCAAAGTGCTCGTGAAATGAGCACCACATAAGTATAAATACAAATAAAGTAGAAACACTCGAGATAGAATTCACAGCTAGTTTATTAAATTAATTATTAATTTAATTAAATTTGATTAATTAATAAATTTAATTATTATTAAATTATGTGCGACCATTTGAGCGATTTTGCTAGCGATTTCTTCTACACAGTGGGTTCCCGAAAACCCCAAAAACAAAGTATTAGATTTTTCGAATCAGAACTTTAGGTACATTTTTTAAATTTATTTTTTGGAAATTTTATATTTCTTTTTAAACCTGCATGAAAAAGGTAATTCATAACCAATTTTAAAGTTTGATGGCTGAATTTATTATTTTTAGAGAGCAGTTTTAGGGAAAATATTCACCATACACGTATGTGAACAACTAAAAAAATCAATAAATTCACTGAATTTCACAAAAATTAAAAGAGCTGCCAATTTCTCATTTTCAACTTCAGCGATCTCGCTTTTATACCTGTAAAGTTATAAGGTACAGTATACTAAATAAAAATTCTATAGAAATAATTTTAGTGAAGACTTTTTTGCTTTTACATTATTATATAGAAGGCTAAAAAAACATACTTTTAATTAAATGTACCATTTCCATATTGATTTAATTGCTATAGTCCGAACTTTATATGTGAATATTATATGTAACTACTATTTCATTTTCATCGTAAAAACTAGTGTCACTCTTAAACCTATTGACTATATGAAAGAATTTTTTGCAGAAAAAATGTGTAATTTATTGAGATCTACATTTTGTATGCATAATGTTTTCTCAGTAATGCACACTTTTTAAGGTGTGGCACGTTTTTTGATCAAAATCGTGAAAAATCAGCGTGATTTTTGGTCAATTTTTTGGGAAATTAATGATTTTACCATAAAGTGTTGTAAACAAAAAAGTTGCATTTTTACGAAATACACCATTTTCCTAAAGAATATTTTTCTGTAAAATATTTTTCTGAGGTTTTTTTTATACAATGTTGAATGTATGAATTTGCAAATATAATATTCACATATGGGTCATTCTCGGTCAAAGTGTAAATTTGCACTTATGTTTTGGTGAATAATAAAAATGGGTAAAATGTTAATTAATGTACCTGAACGTGTTCATTAGAACACTAGTCAGGGACCGTACTTAAATTACGTAACAGCTAA
>CAKNWW010335480.1:650-13980 GCA_932074435.1 Andricus kollari | reverse complement strand
CAAGTAACAGTCACTGGAGTTGATAATGAAATTGCAATTTTAGCTGCAGTCACTCATGACCCTCATGTTAGTACTCGACAACTAAGCCGCGATTCCGGAATGTCTCTATCCAGTGTTTGGAAGGTATTAAAACGTAATAATTATCATCCGTATCATATTTCACTGCATCAAGAACTTCATGGCAATGATTTTGAGAACCGAGTGACATTTTGTCAATGGGCGGTTCAGCAGATACAAGGAAACCCGAATTTCTTTTATCTAGTACTCTTCACAGACGAGTCGTCTTTCACAAACCATGGTAACGTTAATCGGCACAACATGCATTATTGGAGTGTAGAAAATCCACATTGGTTGCGTGAAGTTGAGCATCAGCGTCCATGGTCCGTGAACGTTTGGTGTGGAATAATTGGAGATCAACTTATCGGTCCGTATTTTATTGATGGAAATTTGAACGGTGAAAAATATCGTAACTTTTTAGAAAATCAACTTCCAATATTGCTGGAAGACCTAAGCTTGGAAGTGCGACACAACATGTGGTTTCAACATGACGGTTGTCCAGCACATTATGCGGCAATCGCGAGGGAAGTACTCAATCGCGAATTCAATGGACGATGGATCGGTAGAGGAGGTCCAGTAAATTGGCCTGCCAGATCGCCAGATCTTACGGCGCCGGATTTCTATTTGTGGGGTTATCTAAAGAATCGCGTCTATCAAGAAGTGCCCACAACTCGTGATAACATGATCGAGCGAATCAGGTCTGCTTGTGCACAAATATCACCAGACACAATTCACAGTTGTGTGGAATCTTTCAAAGCTCGGATTAACAAGTGCATCGAAGTGCGAGGACACCATTTTGAGCACTTATTGTAAAATAATTAATCGAAATCAAGCATCCCTGTGGTGAGAGGCAAGGGGACTCACCGAAATTAAGCACCCCGATGGATGGTGAGAGGCAAGGGGACTCACCGAAATTAAGCACCCCGAAGGGAATAGACAACTACTACGTCCGCGTCGTTATTCCTGTGTAGAGCTAAAAGTAGTGTCAACAATTTCATTTTTCGCGATTGCAGCGCCATCTATCGCGAATCGAAACAAATTTTCCGAATAAAACTTACGTATTTCGTAAAGGAGAATCTGAATCTGTGATAAAAAATTGGGGTTGCCATTTGAAATTACAAAGTTACCCCCACCCCTGCCTCCTGTGGGGGTGGGGGTGGGGTAAATTTTAACAAATCTTTTTTCCCCCTCGAAAATAAAAAGTTTTTATTCCAGACATTTTTTCCGTAGGATGCGTATTTTTTGAGATATTTCGTTGTCTCAAGTTAAAAAAAACCTGGCATTTATTACTCCTATATACCCTCCTACTGTCTTCACTCCATATTTAATTTATATCTCCACCTTTGAATTCAATTTTTAAATAAATAATTAACTAAATCTACATTAAAGTTAATAGCTTTAATACTGATAATATTTTCAGCCGTTTAACGATGAATACAATATAATGAGCATTAGAAATTATGATTTTTATAATTTCTTGTATATTTGTATTATTATATAATAATACATTAGGTTCACTCAAGTTATTAAAAATAGAAGAAGAATTTTTTATATTATCATTTCAGAACATTTAGTTTATTTTTTTCAAACGTTAATGACGTAATCTTTATATTTTACCATTTTACTCTACTTGAAAATTAAAAACCTTGAGGGGGTATTTCTATCTGACCGAGCTTTTTTCAGGTGTTTTCCAAAAATTCATAAAAAATACAATTGTTAATATTTTTTAATGGAAGTTTTTTTTATATTTTTAAGCAGATCTTAAACTAAAAAAAATACATGGTTACTAACCAAAAAAAAATAATAGGGGGCGCTGTAGCATTTCGAAAAATGTGTCTCGGAAACGACACGCTCACTTGGTTGACATGATTCAGCTGCTTCAGGTCATCCGAAACAAAAAAAGCGAAGAGATTCTTAAAATATGCGAGTACCACTATAGCCGGAACTAGAACAAATCAAAAATATTGAAAATTGACAAAATGGTGTCCATTTAAAATTTCCTTTGCGAATTTTTACTTTTTTGGGGGTAGTTTTTGACTTGCTAAAAATTCAAAAATCATTATTTTTTATTTATTTTAGTTCGGGCTATAGCCAAACATCTGCTAAATATATCCTCCAAATTTGAGCTTAATCGGTCCCGTGGTTTTGACGGAATCATGTCAACCATTTTAAAAAATCGTGTTTTGAGAAAAACGCGTTTAAAGTTTATCATAGTAATTACAGCTAGTCTGTTAATCTGCTATACCTAGTCCGTACAAAATTCCTTTTTTTTCTTCAAAAAGGTCTTTTATCCGTTTTTATTTTTAAATTGAAATTTTAAAACAAAAAACACAGCGCGTCCGATTTGACTTGTGTGCCTTGACAGCCGGCGGCCCTCCACAGCGTGCGGCTGAGTACTCTCCGCTCTGCGCAGTTGACCGTGCTGCAGCTTCGTTAAAAAGTCCAAAACAAACAAATCCCTTTGTGTGCAAATTCCACATACTATATACTATCAAAAAGTCAAAGAAAAAAAAACGATTTTTTGGTCCGGTTAAATAGAAATACCCTCTTAAAAACCGACATTTCCAGTGTATGTGAGGTCTATTTTTTAATCCTAGATATTTTTTAATTCTAGAAACAGTTGATCCTTGCTTAATTGAAGATCAAAGTTTTTAAATGATCCAAAAAATCTCCCATGATTCTAATCAAGTTTCATTCAAATATAGGGCGTCGCGATAGTGTTTCATTTTCCGCCGTCCTTCACAAAACTGACACAGCGCATTTTTATGGCGAGTCACCCCCCTGATATGATTAACCTAATTTTAAAATCCCATATACAATATTCAATATATTTGAACTTTGTAAGCCTCCAGTGTCTTATAATGTATTCCCTGTAGAATCAGCTGGTCTAAAACATTCTATAAGAATTTCTGAAAGACATAATCATTAAATATTTCAAGACTTCATTACATGTATTTGAAGTCTTTCCTTTAGGCGTGAATTTTTGAAAACAAAAATCAACCCAAACCTCCTAATAGCCAACGAAACCGAATCGTGAAGTCGGGCGAGCTCGGCCCGAGCCTCGGGTTCGTGCTCGTGCATTTTCGGATTTACACGAGGCTGGACGAGTTGACCATCGAGGAGAGAAACCGACCACGTGATGTAAAGTAAAGGAGCAAAGTGGGGGAACCTTCCCCCTTCATTCTTGGCTCGCTTTTCTCTCACGTTTTCTTAGGTCGTTTTTGCTCTCGCGCGTTTTTACTTTGCTTTTACGCACGTTTTTTTTTTGTTCGCTTTTGCTGTTAGCGTTTCATATATATGTCTACAGTACGGTTAGAGAATACAGTGTGCGTTATTCAGTGGCCATTTGTAGAACTAGTAATCTGTCAGTGTGGCGGCGTTTGGAACTGATAATCCGTCAGTAGCGGTCACCATTCGGTAAAGGGCTATCTGATGCTCACTTTTCAAGGGGTGTTATAACATGGTGGTTTCGAGTACAATAAATTAAATTGCAACATATAATTAATAAGAAATAACTGCAGTTGAAACTATTTTACTAACTCATCTTTATTATCAGCTTGATCAATTGCTCATTTCTTTTTTTCACATCCCTAACTTTCTTCCTATCTCTCTCTCTATCTCTCTTTGATTTAGCATCAAGACTTGCAATTGTGAGAAACAACTACTATTTCATTTAGTACATTTCACATTTATTGATTGACAAGGAACTCTGAGATACAAATAGCTCATTCTGTAGCCGAAAAGAGACTGAATCATATTCCCGGGGACCAAGCCGTACTCCAAACATCCCGTCATAGTAATACTACGCCGATCATACTCGGCCATCCTGACTTCTAAAGGGTAACTCGAAAAAGAAAGGTCAAGGTTATCACCGCCAGCGGAAGAAGCTTTGCAAACAAAAAACAAATTTTCGTTTTGAATTTATTTTATCATGCTACCTAGTTGATTACTACGCTCGCTTGGTCGTAGTCTATCGCTTCCACACAGGTAACTGTGCTATTTTAATCGTCGTATACCTGTAGGAATACCTCGGTAGTTACGCGCTCCAAGTCGTAACCTACACTGCATCAAGTTATCAATGTCAATTTAGCAGCCATATACACCCAGCTATGACCTGCTTTTCAGTCAGAAAACATACCCACCCTCTTAGTTAGGTCCTGTTTTCAGTAGGCAGATACACACACGCAGTTGTACTCTGTCTAATGTTTTTGATCCTGCCATTCCTGGTGTTGGAATGTACCATTTGGTAGTTACGCTGTCGAAGTCGTAACCTATCCTCTCAAGTCTTCTGAGAGCAGCCATGCTCTCGAGGTCACAGCCTGCTCGTCTATCTCCCGATATATACTCTCCAAGGTAGTCATACTCTCGAAGTTGTGAACTACGTTTTCTGCTGACTTCGTTTATACCGGCAACCTACCGTTAATCCAAATCAGCATCTAGCCACACGGCCCAAGGTTTTAGGTGCTCCAAACATATACTCCTCGACAACGGCGTTTTTGTATCTCCTGGACTGCTTGGATGCACTCAAACACTTTCTGACGCAAAGCAGTGACGTCGATAGGGTCCCCAACGTCCTCGTTGTCATTGTGAAGACCAATACGATAGCCCAGCATTACTTCGCTGGGAGTAACACCCAATGTACTGTTCACAGTGCCCTTGATGCCAATCTGGATATTCATAATGTTAAGGTCCCATTTGACCTCCTCTTCGTTCGCTCCCATAGTGGCTAGTGCATTGAGGACAGTGGCATTGCATCGTTTCACCTGCACATTACCTCTAGGCATTACCACTGCATTTAGATGATGCTTGATGTTGAATTCAGCACAGAAGTCTTGGAATCGTTTCGAATCGAAAGCTCTACCCTTGTCTGAAATGATGCGTTTCGGGGCTCCAAAATTTTTCATTACATCCCGCAATTTCTCCACCACATACTTGGTTTTCGTACTCCGAACTGCATAAACAAATGTAAATTTGGTATATCCGTCAACTATTACCAAAACTTGGGAATTTCCTTTCTTGCTCCGCACAAATGGATCCAAGTGGTCTATATGGATCGTATCAAACGAGCGCGGCAATCTGGGTATAGGATGAAGAAATCCCGGCTTCCTACCGAAAATTCTCTTATAAAAGATGCATTTGATGCAGGCTCGAATATAATTCTTGATGAATCGTCTCATACGAGGGAACCAAAATTTAGACGCTATTAGCTCGTAGGTTTTGTCGAAAGCAAAATGTCCGAGGTCATCGTGATTCATTCGTAGGATTTGCCAGTGGGCACCTTTCGGAATTACTCCCCGATTTCCGTATTCGGTTCTTCGGTAAATCTTACCCCTGCGAAGGTCGTAGTTTTGAAATATGTCTTTGTGACCCTCCCTCGCGCCTGATAATAAGATCACCTTGATAGATTTCAATTCTGCCATTTGCTGACCAGGACGGTGCGTAATAGAAAAGTCAAAGCCCTGTAAGTCTTGTAATACCCAACTTCCTATTCGTGTGTTCAATATTTTTTTCTGCAGAGCGCTTTTTGTTGCTGAACAATCAGTGATTATCTGAAAGTGTACCCCTACTTGGTAATGTCGAAAACGTTTCACAGAAGCAACTACTGCTAGTGTTCCCAGTTCAAAAGAGTAGTATCGTTGTTCGGTTTGCGTAGTATGTCGACTGAAATATCCAACCACTTTTTCTCCTTCCTCGTATTTTTGCACCAACATACCGGCTAATCCGACTCGACTGGTATCTGTATACAAAACACTGGGTCTCTCGATATTAAATAGGGTTAAAATGGGCTTGGCCATTAAATGACCTTTCAGCGTTTGAAATGAAGCCTGTTGAGCCTCCTTCCAGACCCATTGCTGCCCCTTGCGTAACAAAGCTGTCAATGGCCTTGACTTTTCTGCAAAGCCGTCCACAAATTTACGGAAATGACCTACAAGTTCCGGAAATTGTCGAACTTGATGAATATCTTTAGGAGCTGGGCATTTCTCGATACATTCTATCTTCTGGTCACTCGGTCCAATCGTTCCGCCTCGAATTTCATACCCCAAATAGGTTATTTCAATTTTTAAAAATTCGCACTTGTCGACGTTCAGAGTAATATTGTGTTTCTCAAATATAGACAGCACTTCTGTAAGCAATTGCAGTCCCTCGTCCACCGTACGCGAGGGGATTAACACATCGTCGAGATACAATAGAACTTTATTAAATCGCAAATCTCCCAAAATGTTATCTATGGTGCGCTGAAATATAACCGGAGTTGTGCAAAGTCCGAATGGCAATCTCGTATATTCGAATTTGCTCTCAGGGATAACAAAAGCTGTCAGCCTAACAGAAGATAGTCCGACGCTAATCTCGTGATATCCAGACGAAAAACCTAAAGTAGTAAAGAAGTGACTACCAGCTAGGCGATCCAACAAATCTTCAATAATTGGTAGGGGGTAGGGATCTTTCTCTATTATCTTATTAAGGGCGCGATAGTCAACGCAAAGACGCGTCTTCCCATTTTTCTTAGTGGTCAATAAAGCGGGGCTAGAATATGGGGCTACTGAAGGTTGAATTATACCATTTTCCAATAAGCCCTCAACGATATTTCTCATCTCCTTTTTGTCTGTTTCTGCCATTCTGTAAGGCCTGTGTTCCAATTCCTGGCAACATTTGATTGAAAAGATTTAGGGTTTCGAATAGAATTTCAAATGATCCCCGATACGCTCGTAATTTATTTGAAGATTTTCAGTAAAATTCTGTCCTATTAAAATCTTGGCCCCTGGTACAGAAGTTTGTGTAATAAGCATTTTAATTTCCAAGGTTACCTCATCGATTTTGACTTGACAAAGAACGAACGCGTCAACAGTTATCTCTGTGCCTCCAAATACTGCCAAAATAATACTTTTAGGAAGCGCCTTTGATTCCAAGCGCAGAAATTTTGCTTGCCTATCCGTGATCAGTGAACGTTCGCTCCCAATATCAATGAAGACGGTTAGCGTTTCCCAGTTTAAGACACATGATTTGAAGAATTTCCTGCCTGAATCATTCTGCCTGATCAAATTAACGGTTGTTTTGGTAGATTCGCCCTGGGGTTGCTTTGTCTCGTTCACTTTTTTCCGTCGAAAACATACGTCAATAGGCCCTTCCTTCTTACAAATGTAGAAAAATTATCGTTCGGCTTAGAGCGACCGAGTGGACAATTAAACATCTTGTGTCCGACGTCAGGGCAACGATAAAATTTTAAAGTTGAAGTTCCCGGATATGTTTTCGCCGCCGCCGTATCGCCTGACTTTGTTCGAGGCAAATTTTGTTTAACCGGTCTTATCGGTGTTCTGTCACCACTTCCAAGGAATGCTTTTAGGTACACCGCGAAAAGGTTCTGGTTAACTATCGGTTTTACTCCTAACATATCAGTTATCAGCTGATGCAAATCTCGCGTACTAGGAAAAGTATTTAATAGTAGCTGTTTGTATTCTAACCAGCTTTTTGGAACACTGGACCATGTCTTATACCAGCTCTCTGCGTTACCTTTCAGTTTATTTGTCACTAGATGACATATGAACGCTTCGTCCCAACAATATATTTCCGCGCGTTCTTCCACTTTCCGCAGCCACGGTTTTATATCATCTTTAAAAGGATTAAAATTACTTAAATCGTTGTCCTGCAACGACACTCCGTAGCGTCGACTGGTCATCCGGTTTAATTGTGCCAGTACGGTACTCACAGTATCCATCGGTTTTGACGAAGAAACATCCCTTCCTCTCCTCCGAGATACCGGATCGGCCGTATTTGCGCTACCTTCTGGAGTTGCGGAACGGCGACGCCGCGCAGATGGAGAACCTTCCGGCGTATAAGATCTGGAGGAAGCATCGCGCTTCCTGTTGCCTCCTGAGGTTGGCAATTCCATAGTCACTGTCACTAACTCCACTTCCCACTTCCACTTTTTCCCTTATTATTTATTTTTCACACTGCAGGTTTTATTTTGCCATTTTTTTATCACTCTTTGGAAATTATCTCACTTCTGATGTGAGAAATTTCCACTATTTCATTTAGTACATTTCGCATTTATTGATTGACAAGGAACTCTGAGATACAAATAGCTCATTCTGTAGCCGAAAACAGACTGAATCATATTCCCGAGGACCAAGCCGTAGAACCGGGGACTTGAGTCAGCGAACGACGCAGGGTATCCAAAACCATAAACATCACGTACTCCAAACATCCCGTCATATTAACACTACGCCGATCACACAATGTTTTATGTAATTGCTTGTTTGACTTTTTCCGACATCCGTACGTCCGTCCATTCATCTATTCATCAAAGAAGAGTAAAGCGGGGCGCACACACATTTGCACAGCGCAGAAGTCATCACGCACAAGGTTCTCGACCAATCACAGGCCTCCATTTCAATCGCTGTGATTCTAGCCAGTGTTGCCAGACCCGAGTTGTGGAATTGCGGAGGCGCAGGCTCCAAAATGCGGATTTTGTTTTGTAAATGCGGAGTTTTTGAAAAATGGGTGTAAAATTCATATTGCTATTAAAAAACTGAAGAAAAGTCTTCTATCTATATAATAGCATACCGTATTATAATCATTGTAATGTATAAATAAAAACAAAATACCTTTTCTTGTAGACCAGAGCTGCAGATCGCGGACCGTCGGAGTTTGCGCAGTAGAGTTGGTATACATTTTTAGGTTATGTTAGCCTAATATATAGCCTAACCTAACCTAAAAATGTATATGAACGCTACTGCGCAAACTCCGCCGGACCGCGATCTGGCGGCTATGAATTTAATGTGTAACTATAATTTAGCGTCCTTTTTTAATCGAGGTTTTGTATACACATTCGAAATATCTTTGCATTCGGTCTAGGGTATAAAACAGGGGGTATCTTCCATCTGCTTTTATTAGAAAAGGAGCAATCCACCAATCCACCAGTCCTCTCTTTCTATTCCCTATTCCGCTTCTGACGGTCGTAGCTATAGCCGTCCAGTACTATATGTCGATGGAGTATCTAGATTCTAGAAGCTAGAAGCGTAACCCGTAAAACGCTACGCAGAGCGCGAGTCTCCGTTTAACAGAATGGCTGCGTACTGGCAGGTGATTGGCAGAAGTTCCCTCGCTCGTTCGCCGTCTGCATCATATCATTGGGCAGAGGAATCCATCGAAACTCCAAAATGCGGAGTTTTGAGCCATCCGCATTGCAAAAGTCGGATTGCGGATTCGAGACTCAAAATGCGGTGTAAAATGCGGAAATGTGGTGTATCTGCCAACACTGATTCTAGCACAGCATGGCGCAGAAGGCGTCGAAAAGTGCGGCGCGTTGAACTTTCATGCATTATGCAACCTTCTTGTTCTCATGTCAACACTTCACAGTTTGAGGTTACAAAACGCTGGTCAGCGCCACCTGACGCTAGCCCGCACGAGCCCCGTGCATAAGAAGAAACTTTGAGGTCCATCAAGCTAGCACCTCCACAATCGAAATTCCCAAATTTCTTTGTGTCAAAATTTTGGGCTTTTTTTGGGCTGTTTTGCCGATTTTTGGGCTCCACTACTTTTTTTTTAAATTGAAATTTGCATGTACCTATGTACAAACTCAAACTCGGAAAAAACAAAGTGCACCAGAATTTTGGGCTTATTTTGGGCTCTTGAATGCACAAAAAAAAAATCAAAAAACCACCCCCAAGGTAAAAAAGACCCCTTTGCAAAAAATAAAATCTGCAAAAAAAAAAGTGCATACGAATTGTGGGCTTATGGTGAGCTATCGAATGCACTAAACAAATTTTTCCAAAACCACCCCTATGTACAAAAAACCAATCCCTTAGTAAAAACTCAAACCTGGAAAATGCAAGCTAGAAAGTAGTGTTGGACGTTCCTTGAGCTCTTGAATGCTTGAATTTTTTTTTGCAAAAACTACCCGTACATCAGAAAAATCAAATCGAGGGGCTGCTTTTCAACTGTAAGGGTTAGAGCCCAAAAATCGGGCTTGGTATTTTTGAGGAGCCCAAACATCAGAGACTCTACTTACACTGTCAAATTCTGAAAAAGATTATTTTTTGACAAAGTCATATATATGTGGTGACAAGGGATTGATTTTCAACTGTAAGGGTTGTAGCCCAAATATCGGGGTTGGCATTTTTGAGGAGCCCAAAAATCAGAGACTCTATTTACACTGTCAAATTCTAATAAAGATTATTTTTTGACAAAGTCATACCTACGTGGTGTAGAGGGGTTGCTTTTCAACTGTAAATGTTAGAGCCCTGAAATCGGGGTTGCTATTTTTGAGGAGCCCAAAAATCAGAGACTCTATCTACACTATAAAATTTCCAAAAAGATTATTTTTTAAGAAAGTCACATCTGCGAGGTACCAAGGGGTTGATTTTTAATGCTAAGGGATGGAGCCCAAATATCGGGGTTGGTATTTTTAAGGAGCCCCAAAATCAGAGACTCTATTGACAATGTAAAATGCTGAAGAAAATTATTTTTTGACAAAGTCATATATGCGTGGTGTCAAGGGGTTGCTTTTCCACTGTAAGGGTTGGAGCCCGAAAATCGGGCTTGGTATTGTTGAGGACTCCAAAAATTAGAGTCTCTATCTACACTATAAAATTTCCAAAAAGATTATTTTTTAAGATAGTCACATCTGCGGGGTGTCAAGGGATTGCTTTTTAACTGTAAGGGTTAGAGCCCAAAAATCGGGGTTGGTGTTTTTGAGGAGCCCAAAAATCATAGACTCTATTTTCACTGTGAAATTCTGAAAAAGATTATTTTTTGACAAAGTCATATACGCGTGGTGTAGAGGGGTTGCTTTTCCAATGTAACGGTTGGAGCCCAAAAATCGGGCATTTTATTTTCAGGAGCCCAAAAATCAGATACTCTATCTAAACTATAAAATTTCCAAAAAGATTATTTTTTAAGAAAGTCACATCTGCGAGGTACCAAGGGGTTGATTTTTAATGCTAAGGGTTGGAGCCCTAAAATCAGGGTTGGTATTTTGGAGGAGCCCAAAAATCAGAGACTCTATTTACACTGTGAAATTCTGAAAAAGATTATTTTTTGACAAAGTCATATCTACGTCGTGTCAAGGGGTTGCTTTTTAACTGTAAGGGTTGGAGCCCGAAAATCGGGGTTGAAATTTTTGAGAAGGCCAAAAATCAGAGACTCTATTTACACTGTAAAATTCTGAAAAAGATTATTTTTTGACAAAGTCATATATGCGTGGTGTAGAGGGGTTGCTTTTCAACTGTAAGGGTTAGAGCCCAAAAATCGGGCTTGGTATTTTTGAGGAGCCCAAAAATCAGAGACTCTATTGACACTGTAAAATGCTGAAAAAGATTATTTGTTGACAAAGTCATATATGCGTGGTGTAGAGGGGTTGCTTTTCAACTGTAACGGTTGGACCCCAAAAATAGGGCATTGTTTTTTTCAGGAGCCCAAAAATCAGAGACTCTATCAATACTATAAAATTTCCAAAAAGATTATTTTTTAAGAAAGTCACATCTGCGAAGTACCTAGGGGTTGATTTTTAATGCTAAGGGTTGGAGCCCTAAAATCGGGGTTGGTATTTTTGAGGAGACAAAAAATCAGAGACTCTATTTACACTGTAAAATTCTGAAAAAGATTATTTTTTGACAAAGTCATATCTACGTGGTGTCAAGGGGTTGTTTTTCAACTGTAAGGGTTGGAGCCCAAAAACCGGGGTTGGAATTTTTGAGGAGCCCAAAAATCAGAGACACGAGGTAACCCCGAAAATTCTGAGGAAGATTATTTTTTAACAAAGTCATATATGCGTGGTGTCAAGGGGTTGCATTTCGACGCTAAGGGTTGGAGCCAGAAAATCGGGGTTGGTATTTTTGAGCAGCCCAAAAATCAGAGACTCTATTTACACTGTAAAACTCTAAAAAAGATTATTTTTGACAAAGTCATATATGCGTGGTGTAGAGGGGTTGCTTTTCAACTGTAAGGGTTGGAGCCCGAAAATCGGTCATGGTATTTTTAAGGAGCCCAAAAATCAGAGACTCTATCTACACTATAAAATTTCCAAAAATATTTTTTTTCAAGAAAGTCATATCTACGTGGTGTCAAGGGGTTGCTTTTTAACTGTAAGGGTTGGAGCCCAAAAATGAGGGTTGGTATTTTTGAGGAGCCCAAAAATCAGAGACTATCTACACTATAAAATTTACAAAAATATTATTTTTTGACAAAGTCATATATGCGTTGTGATAAGGGGTTGATTCTTACTGTTAAGGGTTGGAGCCCCAAAATCGGAGTTGGAATTTTCGAGGAGCCCAAAAATCAGAGACTATCTACACTATAAAATTTACGAAAACATTATTTTTTGACAAAGTCATATATGCGTTGTGATAAGGGGTTGATTTTTAATGTTAAGGGTTGGAGCCCTCAAAAATAATCTTTTTCAGAATTTTACAGTGTAAATAGTGTCTTTGATTTTTGGGCTCCTCAAAAATACCAACCCCGATTTTCGGGCTCCAACCCTTAACGTAAAAATACAACCCCCTGACACCACGCACTTATGACTTTGTCAGAAAATAATATTTTTCAGAATTTTACAGTGTAAATAGAGTCTCTGATTTTCGGGCTCCTCAAAAATACCAACCCCGATTTTTGGGCTCCGACCCTTACAGTTAAAAATCAACCCCTTCTCACCACGTATATATGACTTTGTCAAAAAATAATCTTCTCCAGAATTTTACGGTGTAAGAAGAGTCTCTGATTTTTGGGCTCTTCAAAAATACCAGCCCCGATTTTTGGGCTCCAGCCCTTACAGTTAAAAAACAACCCCTTGACACCACGTAGATATGAAGTTGTCACAAAAATGTTTTTTTTCAGATTTATACTGTCTTAATAGAGCTCTGATTTTTGGTCTCCTCAAAAATATCGACACTGATTTGCGGGCTCCAACCCTTACAGTTGTAAGGCAACCCCTTCTGCACCACGCAGATATGACTTTCTCAAAAATAATCTTTTTCTGAATTTCACAGTGTAAATAGAGTCTCTGGTTTTTGGGCTCCTCAAAAATATAAAAACCAATAAGTTTCTGAAGTTTGGCGCTCGACTTGACTTTTTAGATGTAGGGGTAGTTTTTGCAACAAAAAATTCAAGCATTCAAGAGCCCAAGGAACGTCCAACACTACTTTCTAGTTTGCATTTTCCAGGTTTGAGTTTTTACTAAGGGGTTGGTTTTTTGTACATAGGGTTGGTTTTGGAAAAATTTGTTTAGTGCATTCGATAGCTCACCATAAGCCCAAAATTCGTATGCACTTTGTTTTTT
>CAKNWW010335470.1:0-11715 GCA_932074435.1 Andricus kollari | reverse complement strand
GCTTCTGAACTTCTGAATGACCAATATCAGTTGAAGGTCCAAGATATTTGAAAGATTTTTTAAACGAAATAGAAAAAAAAACTTTCTAAACTGAAAATAAAACTTGGAGTACTGGCTTTCTTCGCGCTTTTTATGCCCTAAACTTTAAATTGTGTTTCTACAGTGATTCCTTATCAGAAAAAGGCCACGAGTTGTTCAAAACATTTTTCAAGCGATCTAGAAACAAAGAATTAAATGCACTATATGGGTGTTCAAAATATTATTGAGGCTTTGTTTAAAAAAGTTAAATTAAATATTTCTTTCTAATTTAAATAAGGAATACAAAATTCAGTGTTTTTCACTTTTTCAAGTTCACCCCTGCTTTAAAATGTTTTTCCTTCATCAGTATGAAGCTTCGAAGTATTTAAATTAATTGGTAAAGCTAGCTAGCAAATCTTCCTTATAATTGATTTTCTTTTATCTAAATTAAATGAAAAAAACCCATGGGAATGACTATTTTCCGTTTCTGATAAATTTCTATTTTTTATTCTCTAGAAATGTCAATTCTTTAAGCAAATTTTTATCAACACAAAGTGCAGTGTATCAAATTCGATGTTTAGGAAGATCCTCATATTATGAAATACCTTTCGGGGTAAGCATGACTCACTCAGTGCTAGCCTCGTTATATTTTCGTGAATTAAGGAATTTAGTGTACCAAACCGAAATAAGGGGGGGGGTATAGATGTTAAAATAATCTAGAATTCCCGTTTTGCTGTTAAATCTCCCTAGCAAACACCCCAGGTGGAGAGCTTCACATAGTCACCATTTAAAGCTCTCCACTCAGACTCATTTGTATCCAGGGTCTTTCGTTTCTGGCGCCATTCACTCCACTGATATTTTTTATCCTGCCTTTCTTATAAACTATTGTTTGTCACACTTTTCTGTCCTGGCATACCCCTTTTGCACCCTTCACGTCTATGCAGATCCTCATGCAAGCTCTTGTGTTTCCATGGCTATTTATATCCTTTCGAATTAGGGCCTCTTTTACACATTCCATCCTCTCTTTCCTCGGTCTGCCGCTGAGTATGCTGTCATTCACTTTACCTCGATATACCTGTTTCGTCACTCGTTCATCTTGCATTCTCGCAACATGCCCAAAACATCTCAACGAATTTCTTTCACATTTGTCAACCAGTGTATCCTCTACACCACATTCCTTGAGGGTTCTCTCATTACTAACTTTGCCCATTAGCGTTTTACCGCACATCTTGCGCAGGATGTTCATGCCAATCGCGTTAATTTTCCTCTTATCCTTTTCTTGGTAGGTCCAGGTCTCTGTATTGTTATTTTAGCTTTATCTGATATCTTTTTACTTCTGGTAATGGCTCCTACTCTGCTGAAAACCTTTCTACCCTCGTTTATTTGCTTGGCTATCTCTCCATCAATCTTCCCGTCAGTGGCAAATAAACTACCAAGATACACATACTTTTCAACTTGTTCCGACCTCTCATAGTCTAAGACAATGTTGCATAATGTTTTTTCACCCTTTCCTGAAAACACCATAACTTTTGTTTTATTTACGTTAATTTTAACACCCATGTTCTTCCTGCTAGTATTCAGTCTGATCAACATTCTATGCAAGCCTATGGTTGACTCTGCCATAACAACCTTGTCATTTGCAAACAATAATCCACACACCTTAACTGTCCCGTGATCCACATCTTCTTCGTATTGAAGATTGTCATTATTAGACACTTGTCCGTGAATATAATAAACAGCCATGACCACATAATGCATCATGTCTAACACCTTGCACAATATCGAACCAGTAACTCAGTTTCCCATTTACCGACACACTGACCCACTGACTTCGTATTTTTTCAGGATTTCCCAAAGTTTACTTTCATCCACCTTGTCGAACGCTTTTCCTAGGTCAACTAATGCACAGGCAACTTTTTTATTTACTCTTAAACTTTTTCCTGTTATCTGTCTCAAGCTCAATATCTGATTCGTACGTGATCTTCCTGGGATAAATCCTCATTGGACTTCTCATATCTTTACTTCTGTAATTTCTATTACCCTATGAATAAGTACTTTTAAATATATTTTGCTTACGGTACTTAGTAAGCTGATACCTCTGTAATTATTGCAATTGCTTTTATCTCCCTTTCCTTTGTATGTTGGGATGATAACCGCTTTCTTTCAGACATCTGGAACCTCTCCCATCTCCATACATAAATTTATCAACTCGTACAACCCGTGAGGTATGTATTCGCAGCCGTATTTAAGCATTTCAAAGTTAATACCGTCTCCACTAGTAGCCTTACCATTCTTTAAATTCTTAATTATATCCCTAACCTCAGAGTCATAGATTCACCACCTAATAATTCCTTGGAAGAGTATCTCAAAGCGTCTAGTATTCCGTCTGTATCATATACCATTTCAACCTTGCTATTTCTCATGCCGACTAACTCTGTACCATTACTTCCTTTCATAATGATCAACGCTAATTTCAAAAATATTTTCTTACTTCCTTCAAAGTCGATTTGCATTTTCTTCTCTTTTTCCGCTTTGATTCTATTTTTACTTTCTTTAACTAGTATTTTCAATTTCCTTTTTTGTCTCTATTATCATTTTCAAGTATATTTCTCTCCTCATCGCTAAGGCGAGTTATGTTCAAGTTATGTTCTTCTTACAACCGTAGTAAGACACTTCAGTCATACTCCTAACAATGATATCCCGGAGCATAGTCTATGCGCCCACTATATATTTATTGTGTATTAGCGCCTGCCAAATTGCCCCTTCTATGAGTTTGTATATCCTTGATCTAAGTTTATTTTACATTAAAATAGGTATATATATATTTTTCTCAGGAACAATCAAATTGACCATGTACACGAAAAAAAACTAGCACTGAACGAACAAAATATCGGTATGAATACGGACGATACAATGTTTTCATGATAAAAGAACATTTGTCTGATCTCAAGAACATCTAATTAAAGGAATTAACTCATGTTTCTTTAAAATAGTACATTTTATTTAGGCAAGTAATATTTTCTCAGATCAAGAAAATAATGTATTATCTGTATTCGTAACAATATTTTCTTGATTAAATATTAATTCTTTTTCAGTGTGTTTTTTCAATGAGTTCATTCTTTTTGGTTTTAATTTATCTCCTTCAAACTTTCTTATCTTATTATTAAGCTTATATCTGATCAGGTTTACGTAATCTCAATTTCGAAATGTCCTGTCTCTTCCTTGACCTATTTTTTTATGTTCCCTGACAGTTATAAATTTTTCTTTCAAGTATAAGGAAAATCCTACAGCTAGAAGTTCGTTGATGTTTTTGTTAAAATTCTACCTTTTTTTAAATAGATTAAAAATCGTGGTTTTGAAATTAATTTATCCAAAGATGCGCTTTGCCATAAAAGACCTGAAGTTTGGATTTTTTATCGAAAATCAGTGTCAAACTTACTCAAATAACTTCAGGGCTTGTAGACCACAGATGTATCTTTCTCTGACAAAAAAATAATAAATAAAAAAATAGATAATATAAAAAAAACCTCCTTCGACTTTAAGGTTCACTTTCTCATCACGTGTCGCATGAGAATCACGATTAGAACAAAAACTAAAAACTACGCGTCCTTTTAAATAAATATAACTTTGTAAATCTTTTTTGGATGAACAACTTTATAAAAAAATGGTTGCAGCTAAAATTGTTCATATTTTTTAGATTAATAATTTTCCTACTTAACATTTTTTTCATATCTCGTATAGTTTTCGTGGAAAATGGAATTTTTTACTTTTTTAAAAGCATTTTCAATTGATAAAACCAGAACCGTTGGTCAAAAATGGCTGGTTGTCGAACTTGTCCTTTCTTGTTATGCCTTAAAGCAGTGTGCCAAATTTCGATTCAATCTGATTAGTCTTTCGAAAGTTATCGTTGAGATTTGATGAAAACCGCCGAAGTCAAATTTTACTTAAAACCTTCTCATCAAGATAAGAATGTCAAAAAATTGTATTTCTAAATTTATCTTTAAATTTTCATTGACAACATTTTTACAGCGCATGTTAATTTTTTGTTTAACAAAAAACTGAAGTGAGGTGAATTTTAAATTCATATAAAAGTTAACTGAAATTACATAATCGCGTCCCAGGTTTTCGCTGATATTCCCTGCCCATTTTCTAATTCCTGAACTTTCCAGAATCACCTGAAAAAAAACAACGAAAGTTTCATCCTGCTTCGTGCATTAAACATAAAAAAATTCCCCCTTCAAAAATGAATTTAGAGGATTTTTTAAAAATGTGGAAAAGATTGAAATCATTTAAAAATATATTTATGAGTGTTGAAAAAACTTAAAAAATAATTAAGAATTTGAAATGATTTCAAAAAGTTGAAAACGAAATGTAGGTTTTTGAAGATTTTAAAATAAAAGTTTGAAGCTTTTTAAAAATTTAGAAAGATTTCAATCTAACATAAATTTTCGTAACGACTCCTGGGAAAATTTCAAATGATTTTTTATTTTGGAACATTACCTTTAACCTATTTGAAAAGATCTTTCGAATTGACAAAAAAGATTTTGGAAGATTGAAATCATTGTCCTTAATCATCTTTTTTGTGTGCTAAATTTTCTAAAAAATTCAATGTGATACAAAGGTTTTAGTTTTCAATTTGCTATCAGCAACCAAAAATCTACGAAAATACCTACATCGGGTACCAGTGCAGTTAATAATAAACAAAAAGAAGTTATAAAAAAGACAGTTAAGGAAGAAAGGGTTTTTAAATTATGCCACCCTTCAACTAAGAGAATCGCTTATCGTAACTAAATTTAATTTAAAATTTAACTGCTTTTCTAACAATAGTAGTTGACATTGGCAGAGTAACTTTCTGTGACTCTTTCATCATAGTTCTATAATTATTCTTATCGGAATCAGATAAAAAGGATGATTCTCGTCATCAGTAAACGTCTTCATATAAAAATTACCCAATCTTCAATGACCTCTATAAACCTTACTTGAGAAAAAATGTAATTTCTAAAAATAATATTCAATACAAATTAATCAAACTGTTCAAAATAGAAATTTTTCATTTCCAGCAAGAATTTTCCCTTTATGGTTCTTATTTTTTTCAATCATGACAGACGGATATATTTTTTATTTAAAAATAAGTTTGAGGAACGCAAATTTTTTTTTTATAATAACACAAAATTCACATTCTCACAACTCTCTATTACAATAATGGATATATGAGTTTATATATGTGAAAACTGATGAAAAACATGAAAGGGCAAGTCTGTCCAGTAAGAAAACATTTTTATTTTCAAAAATAAAATTAATTTTACACTTTTGAATCGGCTTCAAAGTATACATTCGTTGCGGACATACCTAGATTACCAGTGTACCCAGCATAAAAAATGTAATTTTGTGTGGATTTCGAGGGTTGAAATATAATTTGAAGTGTTTTGAAGGTGACTTGTGGGATTATTTCAAATTAAAAAAATTTGTTGACTGTTTTGCGTTGAAGCATTTAAGATTTGTTCAGGTAAAAGGGTTGGAGGTGGGTTTAGGGCATTCTTGAATATTATTAATGGACTCGTAAATATATCTCGAAGTGTTCTGGGGTAATGGACCATTTAGTAAATACTTACAACGGATCCTTTATGCCCTACAAGTTGGTTCTCCGCTTACGAATTAAAAAATTGAAAAAATATAAATGGGGCACCCGGGTACCACGGATGTGTAACAACGCGGATAAAGTTGGGTGTGCAGACAAGGGTTAAAAAATAGCATATCTCACGTAGAAGAAAGTAATATAATTATTTTTAGTTTGAATAATTTCGAATAGAAAATATTAATCATCGATATAATATATAATTATATTTACCAATAGAAGTAAAGAAGACTGCAATAGTTAGCAACAGAGTAACAACACTAAAAATCTTCATATTCTTCAAGTAGAGGAAGCTGCCTCGTGGAAGATTTCGTGCATAAGATAATTAATGAATATGCTGCTATGTTTTTTCATTTATTTATACTAATCGCTATCTGGTTCATTTAAAATGATTTAATCACATGCCAGATTGGAGGGGTAAAGTTTAATGCTCTAAAATGTTTGCATTTCAAAATTCTATTTCGCGCAGGCGTAGTAACAGGTTTCGACATCAGTTGTACATACAGAGAATAAAATATCATGAGTTATACGGAGCACTGGTGTTTACATTAAATTATCGGTAATACAATTTGAAGAAGTCTCGAATATTGACTCTCATTAGAGTACGGTATTATAAAATCAGTCCGAGAAGCGGTATCTCTCCCCACTAACACCTTTTTTACCACAGTCAGCCAAAAAAATGTCCGCCTTTATCATTTACTGTAAATTGATGGTAGACAGAATTTTAATTATTATTTTGAGTAAAAAAGGTACAAGGTTGTGTGTTTGAAGAACAAAAGGAATTTAGCTGTATAAATCTGAATTGAGCACTGAATAAAAGGAAACTGTTGAAGGACTGAAAATATAGGAAAAGATACAAAGCTATGGTGTTAGGCCCTTAGGTCCTTAGTCAAGAGGCCAACCCCTTCCACTGCTTCCTTGTAGTATGTCAAATAGCCTTTAAAAGTTTTCGCATAATGATATTTGGTATCAATATGCTTGTTCCGGTGGCTGAACTTTTTGTTGTAAATTAGTTTTAAACAACTCTGGTTGTCCTCGAATATAGCTATAGCCTGGTAGAGTTCGGAAGGTTGTCTGCCGAACGACAGGTGCAAAATCCTCGTCATAATATGTCTCGTATTTCTGAGAGAATCCTCGAGCGACGAACCTTCCCTTATACCTGCCAATCCCTCCGTCCGCTGTCCTCTTCAGTTTAAAATACCCACTTGCAGGTCACTGGGTCTCTGTCTTTTAGTGCTGGCACGATTTACCAAGTTTCGTTGCTTGACAAAGATGAAATTTCTTCATCCATTGCTCGTTTTCACTTATCTTTATCTGGACCAGATAAAGCTTCCTGTCTATTCCTTGGTTCCTCTTCTTTATTCGTCACCAACTTTAAAATTCCCATGTACCTATCAAGTGGTACTCCTTTATTTGATTGTTCCGATCTCCTTAATTCTCGATGTTGTCTCTCCTCTCGTGGTGGGTCTTCGCTGTTCACTGATGAATCCGCATCCTCCTCTTCCGCGCTAAAGTCTATTGTTGAATCCTCGTCGATTGAGGCTACTTCCTCGGTATCTTCTTGAATGGAATTTTCAGGCTGAGAAATCACGTTTTCATGGGATATGTAATTTTGAATATCCTCACTCACGTTATCCGGAAAAATAACACTTCGACTAATCTTGATACGATCTACTTCTGTATCAAGAAGACGAAAAGGACTCATCTGATTAACCAACGAAAATAAAATTGTTGGCCTTTTCATCCAGTTTCCGTCTTTTTTCATCAGGGATATGCGCATAAGCTGCACAGCCAAAAACATGTAAATTACTTGGATCTGGAGCTATTGAGTTCTATAACTCAAAAGGTGTCTTCTCTATAGCCTTTGTCGGCAGTCTGTTCTGCAGATAATTGGCTGTAATTACTGCCTCACCCCAGTACTTCTTATCCAGATTTGCATCAAACAGCATGCATCTTAACATTTCGAGAAGAGAGCTGCGGTTAATTGAATTTTGATTCCTTCTCCCTTTAGGTATTTCTGAAGTTCACTACTCAAGTATTCCCCTCCACGATCTGACCGAATCACTTTTGGCTTTTTATTCCATGAAGTCATCATAGCTTCGACGAATTCCTTAATGAGTCCACTTGTCTCACTCTTGTATTGCATAAGGTGCACTTCCGTGTACCTGCTATAATCGTCGATAATGGTCAGAACGTACCTTCTCTTTCCCGGTGTCTGCGTTTGCATTGGGCCGCAAACATCTGTATGGATCAGATCGAGGGTTTCCTGAGACTTAGTAGTCGATTCCTTCGGAAAAGGTTTCCTTGTCATTTTCCTTTTAATGCAGCATTCACACACTTCTCTTATTCCACAATCCGTGACTGTAATCCCAGAGGCTAATCCTTTGTCCGCTAAGTCCTTAATTGCACCCGGATCTCGATGCCCGAAACGTCTATTCCACGAATGCTGACAATTTTCACAGTGCCTACCTTTCGAGTGATTTATTACTATATTGGCCCTTTCACTATTCACTACCTTCAGTTCGTAAAGTTCAGAAGATGAAACTGCCATACCCTTTGTTTGCCCATCCTTGAAGTTTATGATTGAGCAATCATGCCCTTCAAATTCTATTCGAAACCCATTCTGCGTCAACTTTTTCACTGATAATAAGTTTGACCCTAGCTTAGGCACGTACAGAATATTAGAAACTTTTACCGTCATTTCCTTTCCTTTAACAAGGCAATTTAAACTTCCTGAATCAAACCCACAAATTTTGACGCATTCTTCTTCATCTGCAAGCTTTACAAATCCTTTCCTGTTCACGTCAATTTCCTTAAAGAAATACTTATTGTTTGACATATGGCTGGTCGCTCCGAAGTCCATTACCCAAACATTCTTTATTTCCTTAGCCTTCGAAACTTTTTCTCGGTAACAGACTTCTTCCGCATCCTTGGGATCCTTTTTTTCGAAAATTTCACTTTCTCTTGCTGCGTAGCAAGCATCCTCTTTATCGCCAGATGTAACCTTATTTGCCTTTTCCTGTTTCTTCTTCCAGGCCTGATATTTTCCGCAATCCTTTTTGAAATGACCTGATTTCTTGCAGAAATAATAATGTCTTGCTAAATTTTCTTTACCATGAGCCTTCATAGCAGCTTCACTTTCACGTTGAAATGTATCTTCCTTACTAGCCATCTTATTCCTACGCCTTTTATACTCGTCATCATTTTACTTTTTAACAGATTGAATGTTAAATCATTGTACGAACGACTTTCTAAACTGATGATTAGCGTTTCGTAAGAATCAGGCACACTGTCTAAGAGCGTTTCTGCTATAAATCTATCCTTTAATTCTTCTCCTAGAGATGTTAATTTGCTGACTATATTGAGCAATGATGTAATGTGATCCTTCATATCACCGTTTTCATACAAACGGGTCCTGCATAGAGTTTTGTACAAATACACCACACTCGACGTCGCTGACTTCTCGTGATACTCTGCCAGAGAATTCCATGCTTCCCGCTCTGTTTTGGTATTCCTTATGTGGATTAACTGATTGTCCTCCTCGAGCAGACCAATTGTCGCGTAAGCTTGAGCATCCGATTCCTTTCAAGTTGCAGTCAGTGGGTTTGCTGGTTCCTCATCAACCACTGACCAAATTTTGTCCTTCATCAGCAATAACTTCACTTTATATTTCCACACCGCGTAGTTGTCGTTATTTAATTTACCGACCTGGAAACTTGTACGCGCACCTTGAGCCATACTTTAAAAAAAATTTATATTTCGTGAACAAAAAAAACTGAATGTACACCGAAACACTTTATTCTGTTCACACAACGATCACTCCTGTTCACTTTATCCTTTTCGCTCAACTATCACTCCCGTTCACTTTATTCTGTTTACTTAACTATCACTCCTGTTCACTTTATCCTCTTCACTCAGAAATAATTAAATTCACTTTACACTTAATCCTTTAATCCTTAGGCTTTTGACCCTGGGCCCATAACCTGTTGGATATGTGAGAGTTACGCGGCAGCATAAATAAAAGTCAAGGAAACAACACTTTATTGTAAAGTAAATATCTGTTATATTTTGAGTAAAAAAGGTACAAGATTCAGTCTTTGAAGAACAAAAGGAATTTAGCTGTATAAATCTGAATTGAGCACTGAATAAAAGGAAACTGTTAAAAGACTGAAAATATAGGAAAAGATACAAAGCTGTGAACGTCGGGTTTTCCGCGTGCTTTCCCGATGGCTCGTCACGACGGAACTGAACGGGTGTTAGGCCCTTGGGTCCTTAGTCAAGAGGCCAAACCCTTCCACTGCTTCCTTGTAGTATCGCAAATAGCGCTGAATCTCCAACAATCTAAACTAAAATTATAGACAATGAAATCAACAGTATTTCCTGAAATTGCTGTATTAAGAAAAAAATTAGTTACTGTTAAATTAAGTCCGTATCCACCACTAAAATTGATCAAAATGAGATTGAACATTAAATTTGAGAGAAACTTGTTGTAAGGAGGCTTTTGGCGTCGCTTATTCTTTGACTACAAAAGTTACAAATTTAAAATGGGTTATTTAATGTGGTGCTAAAAAACCACGAGCAGAGTACAAACTGAGAAAAAATGTATTTTTTATATTTCTTTAACATTAAAATTTTTTCTTTGTGTAACAGAATTAGGATGTTGAGCCACTTTATCGATTCATTGATCGTTTGTTAGTTCCATGTTGTTCAAGTTTACAGAATCTTCTTGAAACCCTCCGCATTCATTATCATTTTCCTTCCCTCATTGTTTATATCATATGTGCTATTCTCACGGGATCAGAATGTTATGTTCATAATGTTTTTTTCCTGTTTTTCAGCACCACAACCAAGTATTTATGTATATAATTGATTTTTAACAATTAGGTATAATCTCAAACTAGTTATTCGTGTCGGCTAAGTGCATGTACATCCATTATGACGTACAGCGTAATTTTCTGATTTGGTAATTTGGAAATATTAAGAAAAATATGTTCTTCAGTGACGTCATATATGTGAATGCTCTACATTTTAAATTAGTATACTTACCTACAGATTTAGGCAAAACCGCTTATATGAAAAACAGTTTTCCAATGATAATCCTGATGTCCTCTCAATAGAGGAAACTCTCATGGAAAATGTCGTCTACAGTATAACTAATGAATATTTTTTAAGATGTTTTAACAGAGCATTATTATTATTTTTTATTTTCTCTTAGACCTAATACGGTTACACACTGCAAAAACAAGGTTTTACTTCAGGGCTAGAGTCAGCTATTACAATGAGATTCAGAAAAAACAGTCTCGAATGGTACTAAAATGATACCACTGGTGGGAACCAAAATTCATTTGTTTTACATTTAAAATAACAGCATGAAGTTATTATATTCCAAAACAGGACACGATAAAAATGATACCCTAAAAAAAGAGATCTCTAGTTTTTACAGCGTAGCTCAATATGTCGAAGGTATTTCAGTTAGAGTTAAATTTTTGTACCAAATATAACATTATCAGTTTTGAGAACACCGATTTAATTATTTTTATAAAAAGATCTGACGACTTTTTAATTTTTAATTTTTTTTGTATAAAAATGTAAGAGAGTAGTTACAAAAGATATTGACACTTTCAGTTTTTGAAATTTTACCATGGAAAAAAAATGCAAGCGAAGAAACAAATTTTTCAACCAATCGAAATTTTCTCCCAAAAGTAAAGATATTTACTGTTTCTTTACTTTGAATTTAAAAGCATATTATCCACGAGGTGCACACAAAAAGTCCCAAATTAATTTTCCAATATAAAAAAGTGTGAAATTTGACCAAACGTGCCCGCATACAACCCACAAGATATATAAAAAAAAATTTTTTAATTTTCTATTAGCGATTTTTAAAGTTGATATCATAAAACATATCACCTAGAAGATATAAGAAAAAAATCGAAATTCTATGAGTCACATTTGGCCAAACGTGCTCGCGTGAAAGCCTCAATGCATCGATACGATTGATTTACATAAAAACTGAAAAACGTGTATAATTTGCAAAGTTGAGAATTTTTTCTTATTTTTTTTTT
>CAKNWW010335456.1:351-11153 GCA_932074435.1 Andricus kollari | reverse complement strand
CGCGAGAAAAAAAGAATTTTTGTAAAACAAATTCTCGCGGCTAGAAAAATAATTTGTCCTGCATAAAACTTACAAAATTTCTTCTCTATAATTCGAATTAAAAAAATATTTGATAAAATAAAAAAGTGGGCTCTACATAAAATCAACTTTCCATGCTTTCAAACTTCAGCCGGGAAGATACAATCGAATTCAATAGAATACGCTACTTTCAATATTTTATTCACTATGTCCACATTCTCATCAGAGAAGGTATGATTTGTCTGTCTTTTTGTTTAAGTGGGTATGTATGTATAAATACATGTACATTTTTAGTCTGTAGCACGATAAATTTCGAAATAATTGAGATATTGGATTGGCCTTCGGTATCCTTTTCAAGTGTCCTAAACTGAAGTTCAAGTTCGTTAGCCAGCCATTTTGGATGAAAATTCAAAAAGTTAGAGCATTTTCAAAACTTTCGAGACCTCTTTTTTTCAAAATTTAAAAAAATATCTATGGATGGCTATTTGTAGTGCAAAATAGACGAAAGCTTTATTCAACTGACTTTTTTTATAATAAAGAAATGATCGATGTTATACCATTTTCAAAATCCAAAAAAATTAACGAAAATAAGCATTTTAAGCCAAACAGAATTTTCTCAAAAAATCAAAAATTCAAATTTTGATCGCACAATAAATAATAAAAAATAAAAAAATCCATTTTTCGGTCACACTATGCAAGATACGAAAAAAATAAAAATACCAAAATTGTGCACCCAATATAGAACCAGAAATTTCTTATTAATCTTTTTTTGATAGGACGTGTAGTTTTTGTTTTATTCTTGAAATACAACATTAAAGATAAAAAATTTAATTTTTGGACAGGCGACACAAGCTACGAACAAAAAATTAGACATTTTTTTTAAAAAGGATCTATAAATTTGTTCCTAGTCAGTTTTTTATGAAACGCGTATTTTTGTATTTAAGCATAAAAAATTAAAATAAAGATTAAAAAATTGAATTTTTTGACAAACGACGTCATGAATCATGTTTTGACAGGACGCGTAGTTTTTTTTTAATCGTATAAAATAACATTAAAAAAAATTGATTTTTTTCAAAAACGACACAAGCGACGAAAAAAATTAATACACTAAACTTGTTCCACCAAAAAAGATCTACAAACTTGTTGTAAACGCTTGTTAGAATAATACATTGAAAATACAAAAAAATTAACTGTATGGAAAAAAGATACAAGCTACAATAGAATTTTCGTTAACAAAATTTTTCGCCTAAACTATATCTACCAATTTGCTTGGAACCACTTTACGCTAGGATGCGTATTTTCAATTTAAACCGTAAAAAATAGGATTGAAAATAAACAAATTAGATTTATGAAAATACGACACAAGTTGCAATAAAATGTTTAATAACAAAATTGTTTTTTTATAGTATGCGCACTTTTCTTTAATTGTAAAAACAAGACAATAAGAATACGTATCTTTCAATACCAACACATATTATGAATTTTCAGGATAGCTGAAAATAAAAATTAGTTCAGCATAAGGAAAAAATATTAAAGTAATCATAAAAAATAAAATTTTTACATGATTTTGCAATATCTGAATAAACAGTACCAGACCGAGGTATTAAAATAAATGTAATATATATTTGATATAATACAGTTGAACATAATGTAGAAAGTTGGCATTTTGGACACAAATCGAGTGCAAAACACGAGATACGTGATGAGAACTTGTTCGTTAAAGCTGAAGAATCCACGAGAATTTTTGTTCGAAAAATTTATTTTTTTAATTTTTCTCTAGAACGATACAAGATATTATAAAATCTGTCGAAATTGTGAAATCCGACACGCTTATCATTGCGTTTAAAAACTTCAAACATTTTTTCTAACATAATAACAAAGATTGATCAAATTCAAGCTTTTTTAATATCTTAAGCTGCTTCGCTTATTATTAAGATATTATTTTTTGAGAAATTATGCTCAAATTGTTTTTGTAATGAATTGTGAATAGTTTTCTCAGCACGATTTATTTAAATGTAAATAATTTTTTTAACGTATTTCGAAAAAAGGCATCTATGTTACGAAAACTGAACAAAAAATTAACTGACACGTTAATCCTAAATATAGAAAAATGAATTATCTTCAATTTACTAAAAAAGATGGTTTAAACAATATTACCGAGTGTATATTCTGAAAAAAGAAATAACTTTGAACATAAGAATTTTAAAATTAACACATTCAACCTCATATTATCTCGTGTGATATGAAGTTTCATTTGAAGTGATTAAATGGTTATTAGCAACAAGAAAGCATTAACATTAGCAAGGTGGTACTAGAGTCAAAGAATAATTTATTAAAGTAATTATTACAGTTTTCATTATTTCAGTATTACTGAATAATTTTAGCATAGTGGTCTAGAAAAAGAAATTGTCTAATTTTTCTAATGTTTTACACATTGATGATAAAAAAGCAATACTATGTCATTTGAGCAATTCCCGAAAAAAAACCGACTAATAGAAAATCTTCCCGTATAGTCGTCTATAAATTGAAACATCCCCGAAAGAAATCGGACTAATAGAAAAGCTTCCAGGATAGCCATCTGAAAAATACAATGTCCTTATTTTGTTTATTATTCAATCTTCGATAGAAAAAAAATACCAGTAAGGCATAGCAAATTTGATTATGTTACACACATCTACGTGCCAAGATCTTCAATTTCGGATATCTCCGAAAGAAATCAAGTTAATAGAAAAACTTCCAGCATAGTCTTCTTAAAATCCAAATTTATTAATTTTCTTATTATTGAATCTTTGATAACAACAAAACATGAGAATGTCATGGTAAATTGTATTTTTTGTTGCACATTTAAAACCTCTACACAAAAGGGCGCTCGCTATTAATATAAATGATAGACTTCACACTATAACACAGGCCGAAAAAAATTAACTATTGTTTGTACCCAGACACTGAACTAGGTGACCCCGAAGTATTTTGATGTCCTAAAAACGAATCCGTTGTCCAGATTTTCGTGATACATTAGGATTCCGAGATACCCTAACCCAAAAGTTAAAGAATGGTATATGTGACTGAAATATACCATTTTAACCATCTTAACATTACCCATTGCAGTTTTTTCACTGAAGAACTAGCAAAGAAGACGAAGCAAGCGAATAAAATTGTATTTTTCGAATAATAAACTTAAGTCTCTAAAGTTTTTTGAATCTGCTGAATTAAAATTTGATCTCAGATTTGCCGAATTGAAGATGGCGGATCTTTGCGACTTATTCAGTGTGAAACTGAAATGATTAATGTGCCATATCTCGGAGAAAAAGAATCGATTCGGGATCATCTATAATGAAAATGAAATTTATAAAGGACTCAAATAGCACTTTTTTCACTTTTGGGTGGAAAAAATTCAAATTTGTCAGATGGGATTTTCCCACCTCCACTGGCCTCTAGTCATTAAACTTCACGAGAGCAACCACCACCCCAAGCCTCTGAAGTTGAGCAGAGGGAAGTGATGGTGGTGGAACTCAAGCATGTAGCCTTTGAGTCGATTATCCTCTCTGAACAGGCCTGATTTAGACAACGGCTTTGTTTTTAGGATATGAAAGTTATTCGGGGTCACCAAGTCCAGTCTTTGGGTAAAACCTTTGGTGGCCTGTATAATTCATCAACTATTTGCTTGAATCACTTTTCTTTGAAATTATTTGACAGTCAAGTAAACTGTAAATAAATGTTTAGTATTTCTTCGAAAGGATCGCTTAATTGTCTAAATACTTTTTCATGAGATTTAGTAGACTTTTTCCAGTGAATCTGTTCTTAAAAATGAATTGACTCCTCTTTTACTATTTAATGAAAGTCGCTGACATCACCATAGACTTTTCTATCTATCCATGAGTCATAGAATAGTCACTTAAAATTTAAGCCAGTATTTTTTCCGTGCAGGTTTATTTCGAGTCCAATTTTCCTTATCAGTTAATTTCCTTCTATTTTACCTGATATAACTGACCGCTTGGAATTGAAGTGTTCCCATTTCTTTTTAACCTTATCCTTATACCCAAGATAGTTTCTTATTAGCGAGTCTTATCATTACGAGAGTGCGATAGTACACGTGAGAAAGGTAAAGGCTAAAAGATATGCAGATGTGGAGATGAGCGAAGGTTTACACTGTGCAGACATTGCCTGAACCAATTTGAGTAATTTGAATATCTGAGCACGCTAACCTGTCCGAGATTCATTACTGATGCATTTCCAACCCCTTTTCGCGGTCATCATTTTTCTTGAGGAATCTATTGACCGCATGAAACTGGATTTATAATGGGTTCTTCGATTAAAGCCTTTTTAAAGTTCAAGGCTGAATCTAACGAAGAGGAGGCAAGAAAGAAATAACAAAAGAAAAGGAAAAGAACAGAGAGAAAGAGGTTCTCCCGACAACTACTATTGATTTCCCCTCTTTTGTAACATCACATATGAGAATGTGTCTTACTTTTTTTTGTGCTTTATGTATCTAAATACTGCAACCTACGTTTTTATTGAGGAAGGAGAGGAATGGTTAGAATAAAGTGAGGCTTTGCCTTTCTTTTGTGAATTCCAATTTCGAAAAATTTGCACTTCTTTTTATTTGCTGAATTGGTGAAACTTTTTCCACTAAATTAAAAAAGGTTTTATCATAGAATGCTCTCTATAAATACAATGAGCTATTTAAAAAATATTTTTTTTTTTTGCTTGAAAACAACTTGAACTAAACTCACTGGACAACATAATACATGCAGGTACACTCAAAGTACACGAATCTTTAGTTTCAGATTAAAACTAATTGTTATCAATAAATTAAATAAACAAAAACTTTCTGCAGTGCTCAACAGCAGAAACTGTGTATTTCGCCACTCAAAGTGATGAAGTTATTTCAATTTTAAAGTAAAGAAATCAACCGAATTCATTAAAATCAAACGCGCAGTCCATGCCTAAGTCAGGTTTAAATTACCTTTTTTTATATAATTTTTTTCTTTTGCAATAATTTTTATTTGACATTTCATAATTTTTAATATGTTGTAGGACATATTTTTGACTACCAAAAAAATAAACATTGTAATTTTTCAACAACATAGACCGAAATATGGGTGACCGGAAGACGCAATTTTTTTGTTGGTGGTCGCCACGATTCCAGCCGATCGACCGGCCCGATTTCATTAAAATATAATTAAAATGTTCAGAAAATACTTGGCTATCGCATGAACCTCGGTCATGATTTTCCATTAATATTTATTAACAGTTTGACACATTATTTAATGTTGAAAAAGGTGGAAAACAACGAAAAATAACAAAAACTTTCACCATTTGTTTATTTATCAATATTTTTTTATAATTGAGGTTCATGCGATAGCCACTTATGTACTCTTTGAAATTTAACTTGGTTTTTGTGTTTTCGATGATCCAAAATTGGGAAATCATGGCGACCGTTTTTCAACATAACGTCTTCTGGTCACCATATTTCGGCCGTATGTTGATGAAAAATTACAATATTTGTTTTTTTGGTAGTCAAAAACATGTCCTAAAACATATAAAAATTTTTGAAATGTCAAATAACAATAATTGCAAAAAAAAAATTATCTAAAAAAAGGTCATTTAAACCTGACTACCCCCATAAGTTGTTTTTCAAAGGTAATACAACGACATGTGTAAATAATCGGTACTCTCTATTTTTTTGACTAACTTAATTATTTTGCTATTCAGATTTTTCAAAATTGTGAAATTAAGTTTTTTCTTTGGTTTTTCATCACACTATGAAATTGTGTTGTCGAAAAAAAATAAATCTTGAAGGATTTTTATACGTATTTTTTCAAAAATGTTGTCAATAACGTGAGATCGAAAAACCTGCGAGGAGATATTTTTCTAGACTTTTGTTTAGAGAAACACAATTTGGTTGCTTCGACTTTTTTTTCGTATCTTCTGTCACTTTGGCAAAAATGTGAATTTTTGTATTTCACAAAAAAATTCTCTATTCTATTCGAAACTCGAATCTAGCAAAAAATCTAAGAAAAAACGGTGAGATTTTTGAGTAAATTGACTTTGATATACTATTAACAAAAATTTTGACTATTTTTTGGTAATCCACGTTTTCAATTTTTTTTTTTCCAACATGTTCTCAGGTTAAAAAGAACCCGGTTTTCCATCATAGCTATGGACTAAGTCAAGTGACTGATGAGATGAGGATGTAATTAGTTAATTTAGTACGATGTTTGAAATCAGTTGCCATGATGTTGTAGGAATAAAATTAGGAGCATTGTGTAGCTTGCAGTTCGTCTTTGACCGCTTTTATGCTTACACAGCGGCCGCAAGTGCTGCAGGTGACAACAGTCGCCTCTGGATTCTTTTTTAGAGCTTTCCTGTTTATTATTATTTATTTTTTATTTTTAGCAATTTTGTATTATTATCCTTCATTATTACTATATTATTTTTATTATTTATTATTATTTATAATTATTAGAAATTGGCCCGCCTTCCAACCACAGGTACTTATGACCTGGTACTTCGCTACTAAACACGGTTGCGAAACGTTGCAAGTGATTAGCACATCCATCCTGCAGAGCCCGTTTATAGGGGTCCAACATTCATCCTTGGGAGCCCTATATGCATCCAATATTCATACTGGAGAGTCTATTTATAGGGATCCATCTTTCTGACAAACGCTAGTTCTAATGTCAACCGCTGAGACCAACGATTCAAAATATTAACTTTATATAAATTAAAAGGCTAGAGACAACTTCATACATTAAAGTTAAAAGTCAAAAATTAAAATTAACAAATTACAATCCAAAAATTAAAAATGTTTTTATCACATTCATCTGGATCTCAGTATATCAGGACCCAATGTTATTGTTAAGTGAAACGCTTATGTCTATTATTGTGCTGAGTACGTTTATCTGACCAGAGGATATCTGGACGAGTGTGTCTGACTATTAAAGGAGATGGTGTTTGTTCCCTAGTACACGCCAAAAAAAAAGGAATGTTATATTTACTTATCAAGAACTGTAAAGTGTTTCTTGAAACCGTAAAAGTTGTAACTTACAAATGCAGATTAATTATAAGTATATCTGAACATATCTATATTTTACATGTCTATGAATTAACCGTGTGTTCATTTATTAATAATTTTTTAGCAATATTTTTTTACAATTTATAGTGCTGTATAAACTATAGTCTATACAGTTGACATAAGTTGGATATGTTTATATTATCCGTCAAAGTGACATGATAATTCGTAATTGGCATTCGTAACCATCAATGATAGTCATATTCAGTTGCCTATAATTGTAACATTTACTGAACTGCCGTGTTGTCTATATACTTACTTGAAAAATCAGTAGATCTAACTTGGTTTTCAGTAAAATATAAGGTTTCTTTTTCTGCGAGTACTTTAAGTGGGCAATATTTGTAGTAGGGCTCAAATCTCTCTAGTAAACGAGTTTTCATCGAAATTTGTTGGTGAGTGATCGCAACAACATCATTATGTTTGCGCGTGTATTCTTACGAGGTAAACATCGTCCAGCCATCAATGATGTGTTCGATGTTCTCATTGGGATCTCCACAAAGGTGGCATCTGTCAATAACTGCCGCCATACAGAGGATGTGTTTTTGGTGATTCCTCGTCTTTATTACCCTGTCCTGGATGGCAATGACAAATCCTTCCGTCTCCGAAAAGAGTTTCTGTTTACCTCGCCACTGAGCAGCTAGCTGATCAGCGTTGAGATTTCCGATGTTCTGGAAATCAATAGCTGCCAGTTTCAAGGCAGTATTCAAGACAATTCTACAGATGCTGTCGTAGAGGGAGATGTTAGTCCTGTTTTGGTAATATTCGCGCAATTGCGTAACCTGAGAGTCACACAATCGACGAACATCCAAGATCCCTCTTCCTCCAAGTTTGCGTGGCAAAACTATTCTCTCTACAGTTCTCCTTTCATGGCGCATTCGGTGTTCAGACATTTTCACGCGGATGATTCTGTTAAGCCTCTCGAGGTCAGTCATGAACCAGGTGACTAAACCGAAGGAGTATGTTAGGAGAGGAATGGCATAGGTGTTAATGGCCTTTTTGATGTTCCTCGCACTGAAGCCAGACTTCAGAATCCGACTAAGGCGACCCGAAAAAGCAGTCTCAAGCGCCTTTTTAATTTCAGAGTGGAGTGGACCCATAGCCTGCAATATCCCCAGGTACCTGTACGATTTTTCATCAGTCATCGCATCAATTAGAGCGTGGTCGTCCAGTATCAATGGAGCATTTATCTCTCCATGAGACAAATCTAGGTTTCTGCATTTGTCCAAACCCCGAGACATCCTGATGTCATAGGAGAACTACAGCAAGATGTTAAGTTGGCTGTTCAGTTTCGACTCTGAGCTTGCATATACGTTTATCTCGTCCATGTACAGGAGGTGAGCGAGTTGAGACTTAGCCACTCTTTGAAACCCATAGGTCGTATTGTTTAGTGTCCAACTTAGTGTTTTCAATGCTAAACAAAACCATAGTGCACTGAATGAATCACCTTTGAAGATTCCTCTTTTAATGAACAAGGGCCAGGTATTCTTCATCCTCCCACGACTAAAATATTTAATCTTTGTACACCACGTGTGCATAGCGTGATCCAGAAGATGGATGACGCGCGGCTTGATCTTATATGTCTTTAGGACCTCAAGTAAATAATAGTGGGGTATTGAGGAAAACGCCTGTTGGTAGTCAATGTAGTCCATGTGCAAATTGCGTTGGTGGTGTTTCGCAAGCAACACAACCATACTGTCAATCGTGACTTGGTCCATGCAACCAAGGGAGCCTCGACAGCAAACTTTTTGTTCTTCGGAGAGGACGGTGTTCTCCTTACAATATTTTTTAGACGAAGTTTGAAATAATAGCCGTGAAACACTTATAGAGGGTCGCGAAGCAGATGATTGGTCGGTAATCACTAGGACTACCAGCATCTACCTTTTTAGGTATCATATACGTTACGCCCTCCGCCATAAAAGAGGTCAAGTGATCTGGGTTCTCCAAGATGGGTTCTCCAAGGGCTCCAGCAAGGGCGATGTGCAGAACCGCCAGCTATTTGCACCGGAAGCTGTGCATCCCATCCACAGCCGAAGCCTTCCAGTTCTTAGCCCTCTTTAGGATATGAGTCACATCTGTGGATGAGATGTATAGACTATTCATCCCAGGCAACCGTGCAACTCTGTCCTTTTCTAGACGGAGCCGCGTCGTGTCTAGTTGACTTGACCCATGAATACCCCAGATTCTCGACCAATATCTGACCATTTTCTCGGCCCTAGGTGGTTTACAATAATTTTGCGTTTGGTTTTTGCCATCTGCAAGTCGGCGATAAAAACGTTTTTCGTCTGCCACAAAAGTCCTATTGTCATTTCTTCTCGCGGTCGCTCCCTTAAATTGTCGTAGTCGCGCTGACAGGACCATGAGCCTCTGTTTAAGATAGTCAATCACTTCGTCCAGGTTCGTAGATGTTCTTGAACTGACGCTATGTGGGTGAAGGATATCCTCTACGTTGCGAGTCAGCCTCTGAGACCCTTACTACGGCGTTGATTATTATTATATTATTATCTTATTTTCTTTACCCGTTATGTAATGAATTGATACTTGATCGTGCAGCCGTCGGTTACGGACGTGTCGATTCGCTCCGCTTCAGTTTTCTGAGATTCCTTGAGTATCTCAGATTTTTCTGTATATAAAGTTGATATATCGTAAAAGTGTTTGTGGCCGGTTTGTTTGTGACTTTTAACTTTTTATTGAACCGTTTATTTGTTTCTAAACGGTACAAGTTTTTTCAAAACATTTATTTTCATAACGTTTCAATTACGATACCATGGGAGCGTGTCCGGAGTGCAGTGTAGTGATTTCAAGAGGTGGTCCTGAGGTTATAGCCTGTGTAAAGTGTGGCAATCTCATCTATTTGACCTGCGCTAATGTTGGTATCGCAAAAAAGACTTTTGATTTACTTAAAAAAGGGCAGATTGATTACATTTGCAAGAAATGTAGTTTTTCGACTACTAGCGCCACCTCTGCGACAGTGAATACCAACCTTGCTGCCAATTATGAGATAAGTGATTCTCGGGATGTCGATATTCAAAATTCCGTACCCATTACCCCCACTTCTGTCAATGCACCTGCTCTACCTCCGGGTTTCGTTGACCTTTTACGTCAAGTGGTCTCGGAGGCCCAAAGCGAAGCGCTTGCGCAGTCTCGTGAGATGTTAGCCAGATTTAGTGAATTCGAAACCCGACAACAGGATTTTAATGAGAAATTAAACTCCACCCTTTTAGAAATAAAAACTGACCTATCTAATAATACTCGTCGCATCGATTCACTTGAAGCCGGCTCTAAAGTTCAAAATGAGGAAATCTGTGCTGTTCAAAAGCAAGCTAAAGATCTTAAGGCTAAAGTGGCTGCGCTTGAGCACGCGCAGAATGTAAATGATCAAGCGGCTTTACATACTACGCTTGAAATACATGGTCTTCCAATGAAGCCCAACGAGAACCTTATGGCCAACGTTGAGTCGATTGCCAGGACTCTTGATGTTCCAATTGCGAAGAATGAAGTTGTTAACGTCTATCGTATTATCAAAGCACCATCTCTCACACAACCTACTACCCCTCCGATAATCGTAGTTAAATTCAGTCGCCAAGACCTACGAGATAAAATGATCGAGAGACGTAAAGTCAAAAGAGATTTATCTACAACGGATATTGGATGGACCGGAAATGAGAAACGATTTATTTATCTTCGTGAGGCCTTAACTCCACTCAACAGG
>CAKNWW010335455.1:576-14264 GCA_932074435.1 Andricus kollari | reverse complement strand
GTTGATTGAATTAAGTTTTCTCCAGTTCCTTTTTGACAAACTGTGTCAATTTATTGATTGCGGCAAAACAATTAATCAAAAGTTTTAATAACTTAGTGTCATATATTGACTTAAGGTCATTCAAGGTCATTTTGCGAAAAATGGTCATTCAAACATTTGTTCTTTTTCACGGTAGATATTTTTTTTTAATTTTTGCTTTAAATTAAAAATAGAAAACATCAAAGACAATAGGATATCGGAGCTTTATTAATATATGATGAAGTTGAATATCAAATTCTTATTACGAAGAATTATTTGTCATAAGTGCAGAAGACTGCTTAATGATTTACCTTTTAGAAAAGAAAGAGGAAAACTTAGTTGGCGATAAACTTTTACCTAATATGCAAGTGTTAGCACTGTTTTTTCATCATCACAATTTACTAAAAGGTCATTTTTTGCGAAAGGACCTTGAATGTCCTTCAAATAATCTGACAAACATTTATCAAACAGTTGACCAATTTTTTTTGCCTTGAGCCACCTTTGAATGTCATTGTAAAAATCTGAAAAAATTGGAATGCAATAGTGACTTGTAAAGAACAAAATTCATACGCGTCAGAAATAAATAATCAAGGAATAGCGTCAATTTAATTGAGAATGGCCAATTTTAGCCTCAAATGGTCTTAACCGACCTTGAAATGTTATTTTAAAGATTTGCAATAAGTCAAAGTGCAATATTAAATTGTAAAGAATATAATTCATGCGAGTCAGAAATGAATAATCAATAAATAGCGTCAATTTAATTAAGAATAGCTATTTATCATTAAAATGACCTTGAGCGACCTTTGAATGTTATCGTAAAAATCTGAACAAAATCTGAGTGCAATATTGACTTGTACAGAACTCAACTCATACACGCCAGAAATGAATGATCAATAAAAATAATTTTAAATGGACAATTGAGGGTTCGGATCAAAGAATGGGTCGCACGCTCGAAAACGCGGAAAATTATTGTCCAAGTGTTTCGTGATATCCAAATTTTAAAGTTCTAAAAATTAAATTTTTGAAAATATGGTCATATAGAAAAGGGCAAGACAGAACTTTTTTGTATTTGCAGTTTTTTTGTCAGATAAATATTTTCAATTGTAAAAATGACAAGTTAAAAAAAAATTTCCTCAAATTCAATTATGTTTTAAAACATAAATCTTCAAAACTCAGCTAAGTATTATTGAAACTGTTTGAAATTTAATACATGTACGCAGTGTACCCTAACAATGCCTACAAAATGAAAAAAAAAACAATAAAAATTTCCTATTATTTGATAATAATTAATTGCAAATTGAGACCGGTCGATAAGCACATTTTTTTAGTTTCGGCAAAGAAAAGTATCGAGGGAACTTTCGAGTTGAAAGAGCTTTCAGTGAGACATTTGTTTCTCACTAATAAAGAAAGATTTCTGAAAATTTTAAGATCGATTCATTGAAAATTGACGGAAATATTCATTATGTAAGAATGTACGCGACGCCATCTACTATTGCGAGCGCTTCTCAACGTTCGCTGGTACTCTCGCCGGTACTTGCCTATAAAGGACGCTTTCTTACATAATGGATGTTTCCGTCAATTTTCATTAAATCGATCTAAAAATTTCCAGAAATCTTACTTTATTAGTGAGGAACAAATGTCTCACGGAAAGTTCTTTCAACTCGAAAGTTTCCTCTATACTTTTCTTTCCCGAAACTAAAAAAACCTGCTTATCGACCAGTCTCAATTTACAATTAATTATTATTAAACAATAGGCAATTTCGATTGTTTTTTTCATTTTGTAGGCATTGTTAGGGTACACTTCGTGCGTATACCAAATATTAAACAGTTTCAATTATATTTAGCTGAGTTTTGACGATTTATGTTTCAAAAAATAATTAAAGTTGGGGAATTTTTTTCATCAATTTTTCATTTTTACTATTAAAAATATTTATCGGACAAAAAAACTGCAAATACAAAAAAGTTTCGTCTTGCCCTTTTCTATACGAAATATTTTTAAAATTTTAATTGTTTGAACTTTAAAATATGGATAGCACGAGACACGTGGACAATACTTTTCAGCGTTTTCGAGCGTGCGACCCATTCTTTGATCCGAACCTTCAATTTAAGAATGAAAAAATTTCTACGCCAGGACATTGAAACTTAAACGAATTGCTAATTGTACTTTCAAAAATGTAACCAATTCAATTCCAATTTTTGAAGTGGTACAAGTTTAATCTTTTCAATTCGAAATTGCTTTATATTTACATCAAAAATTATTATTAAATTCCAAACAGACTATTAAGACTTTTAATATGACATTTTAAAGTATTCAGTGTATGATTGACTACATAACATCTGGCAGGACTTTCACTGCCAAGGTTCGACAGTTCGCGGGCGAACTGCTGATCAGTCATCAGACACTCAAAAAGTCAAAGCTACTGACCAACAGACAGCATATTCATGACAGAATACGGGTGCTATCTAACGCTAGGAGAAGTCAAGAGCGGAGGGAGAGGTGGGTCAGAGAATATCAACAGTTTTTGTCTGACACATCTCGAATCTTCCAAGACCGTCCAGTTACTGTCGTCCACCCGGCCACATCAGAGGAGGTTGAGGCATTTTAGAGAGAAGTCTACGAACTCCAGCATCCAGTGAAAGAAAACTCAAAGAAAATAAGTAGCTTCAAGGACATGTGCAGTGCCCTCATAACACCTGAGGAGGAATGCCCACCTATCACTACCGAGGAGGTGAAAAAAGTATTAAGAGGCATAAAGAACCATTTCTCTCCGGGACCAGATGACATCAAGACCGTCTGGTGGAAGAAGTTTCCTTCAAACCACCAGCATCTCGCCCGCATTCTTACCTCAAATCTAAAGTCGGAGGAGCCTATTCCGGACCGGTTGGTGGAAGGGCGCACAGTGCTCCTGCCGAGCATGGGCAACTTAGCTGACCCTAAAAATTACAGGCCAATGACTTGTCTGAACACACTGTATACGATCTTCACAGCTATCCCAAAGTTCTAGGATTGTTCGGACAATTGGCACTGTGTGGGGAGAGATGTACGAACAGCGCGGCTCAAAGAAAGGCGTAGCAGGATGTCGGGAGGACCTGCTCATTGATATATGTGTTTGTAAAGACGCAGTATTCTATCAGCGTTACCTATTGATGGCCTGGATTGATTAACGGAAAGCTTCCGATTTAGCCTCCCATATACTTGTCATCTGTCTGTTGGAAAGCTTAAAGGTACATCCACACATCGTGTGGTGCATAGCGAGATTGATGCCGCTTTGGAAAACCAGATTTACTATCCCATCTGAAAAACATCGTGTGATAACTCACAGTGTCTCCTTTAGATAGATGTGTTTCAGGGTGACAGCATGAGACCTCTCCTCTGTAGCCTCACATTATTGCCACTATCTCTCGCACTTCGTCATTAGGAAGGGTAACTCTGTGGCAAACCTGGAAATCGAAAGCATAAGGTCACTCATGTATTTTAAATGGATGATCTTAAGATCTATGCTAAAAATGAAAAGAAACTATATCTAGATCTAGACATTGTCAAATAGTACACTCAAGAGCTTGGAATTGAGTTCGGGCTAGAGAAATGCGCGAATGTTTATTTGAAGAAAGGAAAACTTAGTGGCATCCCGGAAGACCCTGAGCTCGTCGACAGTACTCTGTATGACACCTTGGCACTGGAGAGATCTATACATACCTGGGCATGCCACAGAATCTTATTCGGGACGTGACATCTATACAAGATACTCTCCGATGCAGATACAAACGTCTCATCCGGCGAGCATCAAAGTATCTGCGATGAACATGCTTGGCGTCCCGGTAGTACTCTATTTATTTTAAGTGATTCCATGGACGCAGAACGACCTCAAATCCCTCGAAATCGGCTCCCGAAAGGTTATGCACATGAACAAAAGTATGCACCCTAAATCTTCTGTTCCGCGACTTTACATCTAACGTTGTCAAGGTGGTCGCGAAATACTGAATCTTGAATGTCTTGATAACAGGACTATTCTGGGTACATCACATATAGTCGCAACTGGACAAGACCCTCTTCTGAAAATCTTCAGAAAACACGAAGAAGTGGGCTAAGGGGCGTTTCCGTACAAAGTAGTGGAGGAGGCTGTTGAAACACTCGGCCTTTACTTGAATATCAGGGGTGAGCAAAATGCATCAAATCTTATCCATCTCGAGTACTCACTCCAGAACGCCCGGATTAGGAAAGCATTCGTAAAACAAGCGTTTTCGAAACGATAAATGTTTCATTTCGTCGCGTCAGAAACAGTTATTTGTGTCTTGTGATACAAGTGCGCAAAATAGGTGATTGTGTGCGCGTGTGAATTTCGCAGCATAGGCCGGAGGCTCGAAGCATGAGTCGGTGGTTAGCGCACGAGCGAAGTGAGTGTGAAAACGTAGACGAGTGCTTCGAGCCGCAGGCAAATGATGCAATCACACGAGTTAGCAATAACCTATGCGCACGTGTATCACACGCTATTTTTTGCAGCGCCCGTCCGAAAACGTTGTGTTAGGACGAGTTATCGAAAAATACTAATCTTGAAAGAAAAGATTTAAAAATTTCGTAAATCATTTTTTTTTAAACAAAAATTTAAAAAAAAATGTTGAAAAAAAATTTCTGAAACATTTTTTTTGTTGAAATAAGATAAGTGGAAAAAAAATTTGTAAAAAAAAATTTTGAACAAAAATTAATGAAAAAAAAATTTTGAACAAAATTTTTTGAAAGAAAACTTTTTGGGGCTTATGCCCTTTTTTCTATGCCAACGGCTAAGAAACCTTAAAAACAAAACTTCAATCATTAAAAGATTTGTTCATGCTAAATCAAAATTTATTTCAAGAAGGTACCAATACCAGTGCTTAAAGTTACCTGTGCCGGTGTCTAAAGTACCTTATCTCGAAAGTGCGCATGCGCAGCTTTTTCACCAGTGCCTAAAGTAAGTCATCTTCAAACTGCGCATGCGCGAAAATTGTTTTGCGCACAGTCTGCTCAAAGAAGGTCCACTACTCATCATTTAGAAGCATGAAAAGGTCAACTTTTGAGGTTAGTGTTGCAAAAAATTTTTTATTCCACGTAAAAAATATATATATACCCAGGACACGTGATTAATGAAAACGGAGTAAAACAAAACTCATATAAATTATTAGCTTTCCAAAATTTCAAAAGACCCGAGAAACAAAAAGAAGTCATGTTTTTCTGAGGACTAGCTACATATTACCGAAATTTTATGAAAAAAAAACTTATGTACGATAGCTAAACCACTAACAGAATTGACGAAGAAAAATGACCCCTTAATTGTAAGTCATCTTCCGAAAAAAGTTTTAAAACATTGAAAGATGCTCTTTGCTCAGCACCGGCCTTAAGATATCCTGATTTCAAGGACACACTCACGCTGACCACTGATGCAAGTAATGTTGGACTGGGGGTAATTTTATCTCAACAGGGACAACCAGTTTGCTACATCTCAAGAACTCTAAATGAACCTTAACTAAACTTCACCACTATCGAAATAGCAAGCTTAGGAATCGTCTGGGCTCTTACGCGGCTTCGACAATATCTTCTCGGACGTAAATTCATAATACAAACGGACCATCAGGCTTTGGCGTGGCTTTTTAACGTGAGAGACCATTCTTCCAGGTTAATGAGGTGAAGACTTCAGATGGAAGCATACATGTAAAAGGTCGTGCATAAAAGAGGGAAGGAAAATATGGCAGCTGATGCGCTTTCGCGAATGCACCCCATTCAAGATAAAAAACTCTCAGAACAATCGCGAGAGAATGCAGAAGTCAATAAGGCAAACTGGAAAAAAAACTTCTTCCTAGTAAATTGAAAATAAAACCTGTTAGGAACGGAAAGAATTGGTCTAAAATTAGCAAACAAAATTTTTTTTCTTTTCTAAGAATTCAGTTACCCGAGTAAGACAAAGAGAAATGGGTCAAACTCCTCTACAGAAAAATTAAATATTACACCAGGAAGAAAACCTGGTGAATACTTTAATTTCATATGGCGAATCCCTTCATGAACATTACGGAACGAGTGCGCATCAGAGATGTGTTGAATTTTGCTCCTACTGACCAAATTCACAGAACACACATTTTTCCTGTGTGAGCGAACTGATGAAGCATTAAGTGAAGAAGAGAAACAAAATTTATTAAGGGAGGCACACAGAAACCGTGGACAGTGGTCACTTTGGCGAAAATAAAACAATCAAGAGGCTACGCGAACAAACATCGTGGAAAAATATGGAGAAAGACGTAATCGACCTCATTAAAAAATGTCAAGCATGCCAATGCGAAAAATTGACCCGAATTCGTCCTAGTGATGAAGCAGTCATTCCGGAATTGCTGACGCAGCCGAATGAGAAGATCGCGATGAATACAGTCGACCCATTACCGGAAACAGCGAGCGGATACAAATATATTTTATCCTTTCAAGATGTCCGAACGGCATTAATATAATTCTTATAGGAAACGACAAGCAAAAGCATACTCGCTAATCTGCTGGATCATTACATTTACATCTTTTCTTCTCCGAAGCACATCTTAACTGACCAAGGCGTTAAATTTGTATCGAAATTGGATCAAAAATTTGAAAACCTTTTAAGAATCAAGCACATTAAAACAACTACTTTCCATCCACAAAGTAGTGCAGCACCTGAGAGAACCCACAAGGCCGTTAAAGATTTCTTAAAGACGTACGTGATCGATAAGGAGACGGAATGGGACCAAAACTTTAACCCAATATGCTAAGAATTTAATACCGCCGTTCACGAAAGCACATGATTACCTTTAGCCTTAGCAACAATGACGTCATTAACCCATCAAGAATTGTTAGACATTTGCCGAAAAAGAGTAACCCCCTTTTTGAACCATCAGATTTAGTACTATTGCGTAACGATAGAAAAGCACCAAAATTAAAAAGTGAATGGCTTGGACCCTATAGCATATGCAAATGCGTCCCTTCTTCTGATTACAAAATTCAGTACAATAATCAGCATTACACTGTACGCGCTAATAGGGTAAAGCCTTACTACCAATAGCTTGATCGGTTTATTTTATATTTTAGAAACTGTTTTTAATAAAGTACAGAGAAAATGCGGTGTCTGCGAATTAATGCGAAAATGTCTTCCTAACCTCTACTAATTTTTAATGTGCCACAAATAAGATAAACAATAAAATGATACCAAAAGCTGTTACCTGCGTCAGAATTTCAAATTCAATATAATAGCGGAAGTGTAAAGCTAGAGCGAATAAGTTTAATATCCTAGATTTATGAAGGCTCTTTTATAAAACAGAATAGTTTTGTAGACTAAGAAGAGATATCACTTCCCGGGGCTGACTCGGCAGAGCCTCAGCCCCAAAGACATTCCTTATATGACTGCTAGGGCGCCAACCTTTGCCTCAATAAACTAGCTGACAGATCTATGTATCTGCGCCAGGGTGAATGAAATTAAAGTGTCTTTTTATTTAGACCGCCACATCAATTACTTCTATGGACAAGCCAGTTTAGTAGATTTTATGAGAATAGTGGTATTCCTTGGTGTTCCTGGGTGTGTCAGTTACGAATTATCCTTGTACTTTGACGAATCGTATGAATAACTCTAACATACTTTAACAGTATAGAATATAGTTTACATGGCACTATAATTTTTAAAAACTATTGCTACAAAATTATCATTTTTTAAACAAACGGTTTATTTTAAGATATATTCTCGCAAATAATTATGAATAATTGGTATTTGTACGTTTCAATTATTGTAGATATTATAACAATAAAAAGTTTTGATTCAACAGGGAGGATATGAATGCATAAGCCGAAGCACTTAAGTCGATGATCTTAAGGAGATTTGTCATTCCAGTTTTCAGCCGCACGGTTTAATATTTTTGTCTGATGTTTTGCATACCTCATCTAAATATTTATCTGTTTTGCCGACTAGATTCGGCTTTTTGAAAAAATGTTTATATTTGATGTTATAAACAAAAAGAAAAGAACAATAAAAATGTAGTGACGCTCAGTATTAGATAAGTGTTTATTTTCGCGGCATAGGCATCGACCCTCGTCAAACTTACGAGGCAGACACCCCGGAACGCGTCGATTTACCCCAAACGAATCACTCTTTCATTGTTATGAGTTGCAGGCCGGTTCAAAAAACTGTAATTATAAAAGCGTCGCGAGATTCAATTCTAATTAGCATAATTATTTTATTCATATAATTTTAAGAAAGTGAAAAAAGAGTCATGAAAATCGGTCAATATTTGCAGTAATCATAGAAATGTTGAAGTGCTCACGATAGTTTGCCCACACCGCATTGTAGGAGGAAACGCATTTATTGCCTTCAAAAAAGTCAACAGCCTTCAATTGTGCCCCGATCTGCATTTATTTTTTTTTTACTTGAAGTGCACTAAATTTCCAAGAGCTCCTTGGTCAGAGATTGTTGCATTTTCATTGGTTTATTTATTATATGTTTACTCGGAGTATGAGAAAATCGAGATTTTTCACAAAATCATTATTTGTTCTTTAGCAACGGTTTGTATATAATGAAAATCATCTTAAATCAATGCAAGGGTACTCACAGCATACAAGTAATTTTATTATTGTCTGCTTCAATTGTTATAAGCAAATGCCATTAACAAATAGCCAAATATTGTAATTTTTGTTGAACGAAATTTGTTTTCGGATGAATATGCTTCAGATCATTGTGAGAGTGATTGTCAGTAACAATTTCTGTAAAACATTATAAAAAATTTGTTTAGGAAATTTTGGAATTTGTGCTTTTCCAATTTCGGATTTTCCTTTATCATTTGAATTGATGCAGATATTATTGAAAAGAACATAGGTTCAAGTATATTTGTTAACATACAAATCCCAAACAAATGAAATACGTAAATATAAATCTTTGGCTTTTTGGCCTGCAAAATACTTTTTTTTTTGCACTAAAATTGCTTCAAATTTTTGTGAGACAGATTTGCGGTCACCATTTCTATGTAAAATTAATAATAAATAATTCTTATTACGAGGGTGGATCAATAAGTACCCGTGTTAGGAATGAAGACATAAGTTCTTCACAAAACTTTTTTTTATTTTTCGACTTAATCTCCTTGTAGGGCGATACACTTCTCCCAACGTTCCTGCCATTGCTTTAAACCCTCTTAAAAATAAGATTTGGCAAACTCGTTAAAATAGGCTTTTGTCTCGACGATGATCTCCTCGTTTGAGCCTAACTTTTTTCCCGCGAGCCACGTTTTCATGTTGGGGAATAGAAAAAAGTCGCAAGGAACCAAGTCGGGCAAGTATGGTGGATGCGGCAGCAATTATCGTAGCGCAGTTCATGCAATTTGGCCGCGACGATTCCGGATGAGTGAGCTGGTGCGTTATCGTGGTGGAAAATCACTTTTTCCTTTGCGAAAGGGGACCGCGTTTCTTTAAATTTTTCATCGAATCGGTCCAATAATTCACTGTAGTACTTCCCCGTGATCGTGCGTCCTTTCTCCAAAAAGTCTATGAGGATTATTCCCTTCGAATCCCAAAAAATCATAACCTGGGCGCTCCTCATCAAAAACAGACGTACGGCCACGTTTAAATTCGTTGAACCAATATCTCACGGTTGTCATAGATGGTGAAAGGTCACCATAGACAGCATCCAACTTCGATTTTATTTCTTCGCACTTTTTTCCATCCAAAAATAAAAAGTGAATAACGGGTCGATATTATTCTTTTTCCATTATATCGAAAAACACCAAACACGTTTAATACAAATGTCTGTTAAGTCAAAACTAACCCATGAATAAAGATTATTTGTATGACCTCGTTTGAAAGATGGTAATACACGATAGTTAGGCCAACTTTTCTCAGCAATTCCATCTTTCTTCAAACACGGGTACTTATTGATCCACCCTCGTATCTATTCATTAAATTTAAATTGTCACGAAATTGTCATGTATTTAAAAAAGCCATTTCTTGATCCATTTTACCAAATTAATGTATTGGTTACCTAAGGTAAAAGACACATACATCCTACAATTGATATCCACCTAGCATTAAAAAAAATCTTCCGATTGAGAAAAACCGATTTCTCTCACAGAAAAATGCCAAAACTTTTATTTTCTTCATTTCTATTGCTTATAAAATGAACAAATAGAATGACATATGTATCATTTCCCAGAATATTTGAAGTATCATAAATGATTCAGAGGAGTCCAAATTTGATAAAATCGCTCATTTAAATAAGTCGCTACAAAAATTTCTTGCAACAATTGTATATTGTTTATGAAAATTGTTATTGCAAATCTTTCTCACAAAAACTTGAAGCAGTTTGAGTGAAACAGATCTTTCCAGGCTAAAGTGCCAAAGCTTGGAATTAATTTCTTTCATTTGTTTACAAGATTAACACTTGTTTCATTTTAACAAATGTAATGAAACCTATGTTATTTTCGAGGATATCTGCATTAATTCAGATGATGAAGTGAAATACGAAATCGGAAAACCACAAATTAATGTTAATGTTTCATAGAAATGGTTACTGACGATCACTCGCGCAATCAAATTTAAAACACTTCCAGAGAAGAACAAACTTTTTTCAATAACAATTACAATATTTGTTAATACAAACAATTTTCGTGATATTTTTAATTGAGTAATAAACATTAATAATAAATGTTTATTTTCCATTTTACATAGAAACAGTTACTGTTAATCTCCCTCACAAACATTTGAAGCAGTTTCAGTGCAAAAAAAATTATTTCCAGGACAAAGTGTTATATTTACTTATTTCATTTGTTTATAAAATCAACAACTCTTTATTTTAACAGACATAATCAAAAATTGATCACTTTTCCGAATATCGACATAAATTCAGATAATAAAGGAAGAACTGAAATAGAAAAAACAACAAATTCCAAATTTTTGAAAAACATTCTTTATAATAATTACAATTGTTAATGTTTTATAAAAATTGTGACTAACAGTCACTCTCACTATAATTTAAAGCTTTTTCATCCAAGAACACATTACAAAAAATACAATGTTTGGCTACTTGTTAAGGTAATTTCTTTATAATAATTAAAAGATACAATAATCAAATTATTTGTATTCTATCAGTAGTCTTCCGTTGATTGAACACGATTTGTATTATATATATGCAAACCTTTGTTCAAGAGTAAATTATGATTTATTGAAATATCCATATTTTCTCATAATTTGAGTAAACATATGATAAATAAACAAATGAAGATGCAAAAATCTCTCACTAAGGTACTCGTTGAAATTTACTGCACTTCAATGTAAAAAAGTTATTGTAAATCGGGGCAAAATTGAAGGATGTAGATTTTGTGAACGATAAAAAGCGTTTCCTCTCACTTTAGTGTGTGTGCAGTGTGTGGGTACATGCGGTTCAATCCAAGAGAAAGATCTTTGATTTAGTCATACATTCTTGATTTATGCATAAATTACTTCAAGATTTTTGAACTACAATTGGACATCACATTATAATTTCACGCAATGAAAAACGTGTTGTTTTTTGTAACCGATTAAAAATAGTTATAGAAATTAAAATTGAGTGTTTGAATTGGTGAAATGAGCTGATTTGTAACAGCTGCTTTACTCTTGCTTCGTGCAATAATGATGCCTATTCTTGCATACTCTTGCCTAATGATTGATAGGCATTTCTTCGTCTGTACCTTCTTGAGTTATTGCTGAATAATGTGATTGTAATTGGATACATAATCTCATAAGTAATTAACAAAGCATTTCTTTTCTTCCATCTTTTACTGCTTTATTGCTGTAGGCAGTAGGACCTATGGCCGTGGGTTTCCTGTTTCAAAAACAGAAATTTCAATCATTTTTTCACTTTATATATGGATAGAATATTTGCCGCTCATATTTAAAACCGATTTTCCCTTCGAATTATATTTATACATTTCAACCTTATTCCAATCTTCACTATTTGAAATTCAAGTGAAAAAAATAAAAATGATCATTTTTATCGACCGAAGTCGGTTAGTAATTGCTTTAGTAAGATTTTCTCACAATGTTAACTAGCAAACTGCTAATTCATTTAGTAAGTCTTATTGTTCGAATTTAATAAGACTTCTTAATCAGTGGTTTTTGATTGATCAGAATTCGCCCTACATGTCAGCGTTTCACCCTAACCTCAAAAAACTTAAAAAAATTAGTATTTCCTGTTTTGGTGATGAGGCATATCAGTTCTTATGTTTTTCGATGCACTGAATGCGAATCAGCTGACAGAATTGATCCCACACGTTGTCCTTTAACACTAACCTACAAAAATTACTGACGTGGTACAAAATTGTGATATACTGCCTTGAAGGCTGATTTTTTTGAAACCCTATATCAGCGGAGTCTCATTATTACAATTGACGTGACCTTACTTCAACTCACCTAACCTAACCTAAACTCACCTAACCAGCAATGTCTGGAAATTCAAATTAACATTTTAAATTTGGTTTTACGGTCATCATTTGTGAAGCTTGCTTGGTAACTTGTGTCTCAAACTTTTTCGTATTTCATTGTTACGTCGAGGAGATCTTCCATTTTTTAAGTTGCTTCTTCAGCTATCACAATGTGGACAAGTGCTTACAAAATTTCCATTCTGAAGCTTTCCATGTTCTTAGCGTTGCAGTTTACTGCCTGAAGTTTATAATTTTTTTTATGTTCTGATGAAATTTAAGTTGACAACATGTCAAAGAAATTGACTGAATGTCTTTAGCCTGATTGCTTTCCACTATATCGTGTTATTTTCTCTTCGAAGGATCGATGCAAAGGGTTTTGCCTTCGTTTCTTCCCCTTTACAACAGTTTCTCTTTTCAGCATCCAACAAAAATCAGCCATCATGACTTCATCCAATCTACCCTGATACCGTTGTTCCATCTTTTTATATCTGGATAGAACCGTTCGCCTTGTTCTTCACTGTAGTCGCCAACATTGTCGGGAAACCTATTCAAATGTGAATCGAGGAAGTGTAACTTTAGATTCATCAAGCACCCCAATTTTTTTTAATTCATTATCATCTTATCCACAATTGTTTTGTAGTTAGGAGTTTTGTTGTTCCCCAAGAAATTCGTCGCCAATGCCTTGAAGCATTCCCAAGCGTTCTGATTTGTGGTCCATCAAATACACCTTGCTTCAATTTAGCATCTGATATTGATGGGAATTTTTGCCCTATGTACGTAAAACATTTACCATCTTTATCCAATGCTTTGACAAATTGTTTCATCAATCCAAGCTTGATGTGGAGGGGTGGAATTAAGATTTTGCGAGGATCAACCAGACTCTGGTTGATGATTTTGTGAGAACCGGGTTCAAATAATTCTCTCTCGGGCCAATCTTTTTTGACATAATGGTTGGCACGATCTCTGCTATCCCACAGGCACAGAAAGCATGGCTGTTTTGTGAAACCAGATTGTTGCCCTAGTATGATAGTTATAATTGTAAGTTCTCCACAGATTAGCCATTTGTGGCTCGGGTACTTTACTTTATCCAAAAGAATTTTTAAATTGTTGTACTCCTGTTTGATCACTGTGGAGTGAGCAATTGACCCGCCGGATGCAAGAACCAGCCCGACGCTCGAAAACGCGTAAATGTATTGTCCGATCGTCTCAGAAAAAGAAAATTTTCAAAATCAAAAAATCAATTTTTTGAAAAT
>CAKNWW010335448.1:0-11066 GCA_932074435.1 Andricus kollari | reverse complement strand
AGATTTCAATAAGCTCCAAAAGATTTCAAAAAATTTTACAAAGCATTGAAATATTTCGCAAATATTTCGGATAGATTTAAAAGACTTCACAAATACTTCAATTATTTCACAAAGCTTTCAGATAGAATTCAATGATTTCCTAAAGATTTCACAAAGATTTCAAAGTTTTGGCAAAGATTCCAGATTGATTAAAAAATATTATGAAGATTATAATGATTTTCCAAAGATTTCAAGATTTCGGATAGATTTAAAAGATTTCACAAATACTTTAATTACTTCACGAAGGTTTCAGATAGATTTCAAAGATTGAATAAAGATGGCAATGATTTCCTAAAGATTTTACAAAGATTTTAAATATTGCCGATAGACTTAAGTGATTTCACAAAGGCATAAATAATTCCCCAAAGATTTCAAATATTTCAAATATTTATCAAAGATTTTTGATAAATTAAAAAGATTTCACAAAGACCTTAATGATTTTGCAAAGATTTCAGAAAGATTTCAATAATTTCACAAATAATACCAAACATTTCAAAAATATTACGCAAAGGTTTCCGAAGGTTTCACAAAGATTTTAAAGATTGCACAAAAATGTAAATGTTTTCCCAAAGATTTCAACAGATTTCGGATAAATTTAAAAGAGTTCACAAATACTTAAATTATTTTATAAAACTTTCAGATAGGTTTCAAAGATTTAACAATGATTTCAATGATTTTCCGAAGATTTCACAGAGTTTTGGCAAAGATTTCGGATAGATTTTACATAGTCGTCAGACTGCAGACAAACGTATGAGCAGATCGACAAACATCTTCGCAAGATGGATTGCAATTTAATTAATTTGCAGTGTAATGGGTTCTCGAAATCCTAGCTTTACCAAATTCTCTTGTGATTACAAGAACGACTTTCCTTGGGTGGAAGCAGATGCTTGTCCAACAAAAGCTTTTTGCTCACTATGCAAAAAAGAAGCATAGGCATAAGTTCGATGGGGAAAACTGCATTGAGGAGTCACGGCAAAAGTCAAAAGCATCAACAGCTTGATCCAGCTCGGAAGGAAACCTTGAAAATTGACGTTTTTTTCTCGCAAAAGGACACCCAGAATCTGTTTCCAAGAAACAGACTCGAGGTAAAATATATTAGTGTTCAACTCGATAACAGTACATATAAATAAATGATTGTAACATACATGCTAATTTCAAAATAATACATATAATGATCATATTATATAATATTTGATATAAAAATATATGGACGATATGATCAATATGATACATAGATAATATGAAGAGAGTATATACACATTCGATGAAAAAAAATTGATTAATAAATAATAACGTATGAACTAGCGCAAATATACAGTTTTCCATGTAAATTAGAGTAAAAAATGCAAATGATCCTTTGATATTATTAATGAAAAATTTAATTGAAACTTTTCTCATCTATAATTTGAAATCTATTCACAATTGATAGTAAATATCGCAGTTCAATAACCTTGAATAGCAGTAGTTTTTGCTCTATCACGTTTTATTTATATTTCGAAAATGTTTTGATTACAGGCTCGGAAAACAGCCCACAGTCTGATCAGCAAAAAACTGGATCGGGAAATATGCTGAAGAAATTTTTGGTATCGCATGAGGTTACTCGAGCGGAAATTCTTTGGTGTCTACATGCTGTTTTCGAACATTCGAGACTACTCGCTGCTGCGGATGCTGCATCAGTTTTTTCCCGTGGGGTTTCCGATCGGGAAAATGCCGCCAAAATGAAACTTCAAAAAGACAAAATAGTGTATACTATTACATATGGAATCGTGCGTCAATATCAAGCAGAGTTATTAAAAATATTAGAAGCCTGCGATCACATTGTCATCGGATTTGACGAAAGTTTGAACAAAATTTCACAAAAACAACAGATGGATTTGCTTGTACGATTCCAGGACATGAAGGTCAACGAAGTTGCAACAAGATATTTATCTTCTGTTTTTCTTTCAAGTGCGAACGTAAAAGAGTTGAAAACAGGCTTGGTCGATAATAGCGGAGAACAAATTTTGACGAAAACCATTCAGATATCCATGGATGGGCCTAATGTTAATGTTAGCATGATTAATGGTTTGATAAAAGAAATCGAAGAAAAGTACCGAGAAAACCCAAAGTTACTTGACTTAGGTAGCTGCGGACTTCACACTGTTCACGGAGCCTTCAGGGCTAGCATGACAAACACTGGATGGAAAATGGATCAGTTTTTGACTTGTTTGTACCGTTTGTTCAAAAACGTTCCTTCGCGAAGGGGTAATTATATTTTGATTACAAATTCAGCGAAATTTCCTTTGAAGTTTTTCGATATAAGGTGGGTCGAAAACACTCCAGTTGCTAAGAGAGCCGTTGACGTTTTGCCATGTGTGGCAATCCGGGTTAAAAAAATCCCAAAAGAAGGGAAGAAAAATCCTCTCAATAACGACAACAGAAATTTTCAAATTGTTTCCGAATTTTTTAGAGATCCTCTGCTGCGAGCCAATTTGTTTTTTACCCAATCCGTGGTATCTTTGGTCGAACCTTTTCTTATGGAGTTTCAATCGGTCTCGTCGTTGACTCCCTTTTTGTATGCAGAGTTAACGTACACGATCACCACCATAATGGAGCGTTTCATAAAACCAACCAATTTTGGAAGAATTTGGGACAGTCTCAAAAGTGGATCTATCAGATGTGAAAGTTTTACTTCCGGCTTCCGATGTTGACGTTGGTTTTGAAACTAAAGGAGCTCTCACGAAATTGTATCTGACACAGACGATTTCGAGAGACCAAATCAAAATTTTCAAAACTCACGCTCAACAGTGCTATCTTACCATGATGCGCAAACTTGTCGGAAAAAGCCCGTTAAAGTTTGATCTCAATAGATCAGTTTCTTGTCTTGACCGAGAAGTGATTTCAGATGACATTTCCATCGCAAAAAAACGTTTGATCAAATCTCTTGATACCTTGAGTATCGACAATCATTGGATTTCTGGAGAAACGGCTGATAAAATTAAAATTTAGTACAGTCAAACTCTGATTTAACGTCGGTTTTGGGGCTGTCCTTGGACCTGACCTACCATAACTGAACCTGATTTAGCGTACCCCGCTCAACCCACGCAGCTCCTGACAAGCCTACCCGCGGCATCGATTCAATACGCTCGGGAAGCACACAGTACTTACCTTGACGCGAATAGAGCGAAAAATTTCGAAGCTGAACAAGAGAAAAAAGAAGAAGAAACGAGAAAATGCAAAGCAGATGAAATAACAAATCTCGAAAAAGAAAAAGCTAAAATTTTGAAAGAAGCTAACCAAAAAGCTAGACTTTTGACGAATAAGATCATTTCTATCAGTGCAGCTCCTCGAAAGATCTGATTGTACGCGAGGTTCCTACACGAGGAAAAATTTTGAGTTAAAATCAACTGGTATTCAACATTTTTCCTAGTCTTTAAAGCATTTTTTACGCTCTTTCTGTTAAGTTTCCTAGTATTGCAATGCATTATAATTACAAAGTCATTCACTGTAAAATTAATTGTTGATATGCTTAGGGCTACATTGTTTTCAGAGTAATTTTACCTTGAAACTTCTCTTCGTGTGAACGTGAAAGATAAACAAGTTTGTAAAACCAAAGAATTGCAGCCCAAGAATTGTTACAAAATATCGTCAGAAAATTGTATGTACGTAATATAATCTCGAACATGCCTTCGTCGCTTCGTGATTTAGAAGATAAATGATAAGACTGGCCAAAAGAGATACATTTTTAAAGATATTCGTTTGAACCTATAATATGTATGTTTTTTACTCACAATTTGTAAAAATTAACATAGTGATAATATGTTAATAAAGTAATTACTCGAATTATACTCCAGTATTTTTCATTTTTTATCATAAGTACTTGAAAAAAGGAATCACAGATGGATTTACCTTGATATGTACTGGGTCAAAACTGACCGGGGGAAAACCGGGAATCCAATCTCCTGATGAGAATACGTTAACTTGACTTGACTTTTAAAGTTCACCAAACTCTTTGCTGAGTTACGGCCGGTATTGAATCCGGAAGTTCATAAGAGAACTCTCGGACCCTTTCCCTAAATTTCCAATCTTCTTGTTAAGTTGATGAAATTCCCTTTTAGTCTTTTCATGTTTCGTCGGCTTTTCCCTTCGATTTAAATCGGCCAATACCCTCGCCGCATCATGAACTGAACAAGAGAAATAGCAGAGGTTGGTCTCCATTTCAGCTAGATCTTGGGGTTAGGAGGAACCTAGATGAGAATATTCCTTCTTGTCCTGAAATCGCTATCAGCTTTCAGGGGACGCCCGATGTCCGCGGTTGGTCTTAACGTCGCTTCCTGCTCGCAAAAACTGCTGCGAAATGTACTAAAGCTCTAGGTGTTTCTGGTTCCACAGAGTGTGCATGCGCGTCATGTAACATCTTCGAGCACGCACAATTCTGGCATTGCAGCAATCCAGCACATCATCCCTGATTTTCCGATAAAAAATAACATTTGTGTCGATCTGTCGCAAAGGAAAAATTTAGCCCGTTTGAATTTTTGTCATATCTCGCTTCGTTTTTAAGAAGTACTGTTTTTAATTTTTTCATAATCAAAATTCGAAATTTTGAAACAGGCGTACACGATTATTTTATTTTTTGCGCAAAATAAGCGCATGCGATGTCAGAATAATATTATACAGAAAAATATCTAGTGATTTTTTTAAGGTTAAACTTCGTTGAGGCTCACTGTATGTAGGCAATTAGGATTCAGGTTCTGTAGAATCATTCTACTATAATTGTATATAATTTTTCCAACTGTATTTTATGAATGCCGTAGTGTAATCAAATTTTTTATCTATATGGTGAAGTCTACTTGCATCACTTACCTTCAAGGCATAAATGACTTTTAATAATAATTTAATTATTGCGAATCTTGAGCTAACTTACGTGGAAATATCCCAATAAAGAACTAAATCTAATTAAGGTATTTAAAAACTATATTTACTAATAGAATTAAAAAACACCGCGAACGAAAGGCACAAAGCATCCAGAACGTTCTTTATTTTCACGAAACGAGATATTTTTATTTCGCGAATGGTTTTGTTTCCTCCAAAGGCGTCTATATTGTGTAAATTTGATGATTTATGTAATTAAGGGGAACTAACATGACTTTCATTTTAAATTACGTAATGGGCACATCTCTTTTTTTAAAGATTTTTTGTTTATTCAAATAAAAGTGATCAAGGGGTTACAAATAAATAACAAAATAAATAATAATGGATTAAGGGCCGGTTGCACCAACCTCGGTTAAAAAGTTGATCCTCGGTTAAACCGATTATCGACGGTTAAATATGGCGTATAGCGTGCATTTTAACTGGCCGTCAGTTAACCAATGATTTAACCGAGGTTGGTGGAACTGGCCCTAAGTAATATTAATAATTATTTAATTAATGTTAAGGTTTAAAATGCATTATTTTTAAATTGCATTTCACAGAAGTCGCACAAATTTATCATTTTAATAGGTAAGCATTACTAAATACTAGTGTAATATGGTGAAAAAAATATAAATAGAATTTATTGTAATGTTTTTAAAAGTTTAGAAACATATTTGTTATAATAATAGCCTGCATACCAGTCCCTATAATCGCATACACGCGGAAGAGCTAACAAATCGCTTCCTATCTCGAAAATCAACAACGGGTAAACTTAAACATGAAGAAAGGTCTAACAGTTGGCAAAAGATGCGCGTGCATGACGATAATGTTGTGGCGGTTTATATTCCTTTAAGAAAAGGAAAAAAGCTTAGGGATTCTGGGCGAATTGAAAGAAATAATGAAAACGAACAAAAACTTAAGTAATAACTTAGGCCACACTTTTTTGCAGTAGAACTTGATTTAAATACTTGAAAAAACTATTAAATTTTGAAGCATTCAACTCCCTGAATTTTGAAATGACAATTGATAGTATATTTTAGATTTATATTTTCATTTCACTAGTAGCAATTATGTTCCGGAATTATGGCTGTGCGCAAAGACATATCAGGAATATCCTCAATTCGTTCGCCAAAGGGAATAGTCTCATAATCGCGTATTGATAATCTCACAAAAGGAATGTGAAGAGCCAAAGACTCTGCAACTCTACGTCGCTGATTATCAAGTACACGCCAAAGCCGATCATTTATGATTACTCCAAAAATTAACCCTCTACGTACTCCTACAGTATATCTTCCTGGTTCTAGTCGATGAGGCCCACGTTCATCTTCGTAAAACCGAATTTCAGGATACACAATTTGATTTACAGCAGGTACTTCAATACGTATCCGAGGAGGTGAAGGACTACGATCCGGGGAAGGAATTACATCAGGTTCAGGATGCACTTTACTGCTCTGTAAGCCCAATTCTGTAAGCAGAAATATAAATATAGTGTCATCCCGCTATAACGAATTTTGTGGAACTGCAAAATTAATTTTATTATAAGCGAAATCACTATAAACTAAAATTTCCCTTACTTTTCCCACATCAGTAATACTTATCGCATAATCGCTTCCCTCCTGCAATAAAACAGTATATGCTTTTAGACACTATTGGACCGGACTTTCCGGGAGAAGCTTTTCTAGGAAAGCACGTTCCAGTCCCCCAAAAAAATGAGATGATCAAGACACCAGTGAAGATATTTTCCCGGGACTATTCGTTTTAGGAAATTATATCCCACCTCCAAAAATACTAGTTGCTGTGAGGTACCATTAGAGAGAACTTCCTTGGGAAAGTCTTCCCAGGAAATTACTTCCCATCTTCAAAAAAACATGAGATGCTTCGAGGCACCATTGGACATGTCTTTCCAGGAAATCACTTCCCACCTCTAAAAAAATGGGAGTTGTTACAAGGCATCAGTGGGCATCAGTGGACATGCCTTTACAGGACAAGTCTCCGGGCCGATAAAACTTTGTGTATCAAGCGGAAATTTCTAATACGTGAGTTCCATATAAGCCGAAAGAACCATCCCCGAGCAAACCATTCCCGAGATTGACTTACCCGGAAAAATATTCAGATTATGAGATAGTGCTATCGGCGGGCAAGTTATCCCTGGGCATCACTTCCTTAGTGATATATTAAGACTATGACACAGTTGCATCGAATGGCAAGATTTACCCTGGAATCACTTTCGCATCGATATATTTTAACCATGAAACAGTGGTATCGAGGGACAAGCCTTCCACAGGCATCACTTTCCCAGTAAAATATTTAGACTCTGACAGTGGGATCGGCGGAAAAACCTTTCCCAAGCATTACTTTCTCAATGAAATATTAAGACTCTGTCACAGTGTCATCGATATACAAGCCATCCCCACGCATCACTTCTCCATTAAAGTATGAAGACTATGCGACTATACCAGAGTCTTAATATTTCACTTAGGAAAAATGCCTGGGGATGGCTAGTCCGTCGATCCCATTGTGTCATGGAGATTATGTCATGGAGAAGTGATTCCTGGATAAGGCTTGCCCGGGACTATGCCACTGGCATAGTCTTTTTATTTCGCTGGGAAAATGATTCCCGGGGATAACATACCCGTTCATGGCACTATCTCATGGTCTGAATATTTTGCTGTGGAACTGAAGCTCAGGGATGGATTTCTCGGGGATGATATTCTCGGTATATAATGTTGATCACTCACTGAGAAAGCGATTCCTGGGGATGGCTTCGTTTCTCGACTAACATCATTGCCATTTATTGGCTGTCTATGTCATCAAAATCAACCAAATTAGCAAATAAATCGGTTAGGAAATACACCTTATACCGGTAGCACCAAAGATGATCACTTTAAAACATCTAGTTTTATAACTAATTAAATTTATGTTTATGATTCTTGAAAAATATATCTAAAGTTTGTAAAGGAAATGGGAAAATGATCAGTATTCTTGATTTGAGGAATTTAAAGGCTTTTAAAGTTTGAGGTGGAAAAAATCTACTTTAGAAATTTTGCAACAAGAAGTTTCTCTGTTCAGTAATATAAGGACAGCTGCTTTTTATCATACAGAAAAAAGCTCATAATTTTCATAATTCAAGGTATAAGATCTTATTTGTCTTTAATTGTCTTAATTGTTTCCAAGGAGGGGAAGTGAGGGGTAATGTTCGAAAGGAAAGTAGGGGAAACGAGTGGAGGGAAAGTAGGACATGTGACGGGAAATAAGGGGCGGTAGGGAAAATAAGCTCAAATTAGGGGCAATGATAGGTTGTAAGGGAATTGAGGTGAAATTAGGGAGAAGTGAGTGTGAGTGAGGGGAAGTAGGGAAAATATTTAGATAAGGGGGTGATTAGGGGAGGGGAAGCAAGGCTTGGAGAAAGAAAGTAGGGAAAGGGGAGTGTTTACTGTGGCAGCGAGGAGAGAGAGCGCGAGAGAAGTAGAGTAGGAAGTAGAGTAGGAAGAAGTAGGAAGAAAAATTATTTTCTGTAGGCGCGTGGCGCCTACTTTGTCTACTTTTTTGCACGCATCACAATTATGAACTAATTACTACATGAAAAATCTTGGTATTGCCTAAATATTTTTTTCCATTACCAGAAATTATTTTCAGTAAGGAGAATAGTATTTATTCTTGAAATATAGCAGTTGCGAATCTCCAGTTGACTTATATGAATATATACTGATAAAGAACTAGATATAATTGAGGTATCTAAACTACTATATTTACCAACTGAATTAAGGAACACTGCAAGCGAGAGGGACAAAGCACCCAGCAAGTTCTTCATTTTTTCTAATTGTAGAGAAAAAACTGTTTTGTGAAGAATTACGTCGAGAGAGAAACTAATTATTATTCTGATATTCCATTATAGTGAACGTGCATATATATACGTATTTGAAAATGTATTGGAGTGGTAAATTTGATGATTTATGTACACGGTACAATTAAGAGGAACTGAAATAAATGACTTACTTTTTACATTTCGCAATTGAGAAATAAACTGCGTCTTGGAAGCTACAATTGTTTCTTACGTAATCACCTGCTCACTCTGTTAAGAACATAGCGGCATAAATTAGATACAGTCACACGGCCTGTAATTGGCATTGTTGATATGTTAATTATTTTCCGTTATTGATCTTCAGAGTTACAATGAAACTGTTAAAAGAAAATTCGTGTTAGCTTCATATAAAAACATGCAGATATTTGTAAACTCTCTAAAAAAATTGAAGTGCATTAAATTCTCCATAAAATAAAAAAGGAGACACAGCCTTCGAAAGCTATAAGTCTCTGATAAAGTAAACAAAATATGTAGTTTTAATTTTTGTGAACTAATACTTTTCCTGTGCACTTCAAATGATCAAACAACATACAAATCTGAAATGCTTGAATAATTTCTGTAATATATCCATAAAATCGAGCGACAATTGAAGACATCCGAACTTTGGTGGCATACGCCGTGCATGGTGATGCTTCAAACCTCTGGTTAAGGCGAGGAGAACTCTTTCCGGAGACGTAAGGATTTGTAATTGCTATCCAGGACAGGGTAGTCAAGACGAGGAATTACCAAAAACACATCCCCAGTATGACGGCAGTGATTAGCAGAGGCGACCTTCATGAAGATTCCAATGAGAGCATCGAGCACGTCATTGATGGTTGTACGATGCTTGCCTCGCAAGAATACACACGCAGATATTATGATGTTGGTGGGATCATTCATCAACAAATTGCCCTGAACACTAGCTTACGAGATAGATTTGAGCCTTACTATAAATATAGCCCAGTTAAAGTACTAGAGAACGAACAGCATCTCCTTTACTGTGACAGGACTATTCTGACTGACCACATAGTTAAACACAAACGTCCAGATGTCCTCTGGTTAGATAAACGTGCTCAGCACGTGAGAATAATAGACATAAGCGGTTCGCTAAACAATAAGATTAGGCTTTGATACACTGAGAAGATCCAGAAAAATTTTCGGAGCTGACGCAGGAGATTCTGACCATGTGGAGGGTAAAGAAGGTCACCACCAACCCGGTCGTGATCTCCTCCACTCAGAACGCTCATGCGTGGTTCGCACAAATCATGGAATTGTATTTCTGAACAAGTGCTGCATCGTCCGAAGTTGTCTGGGCGTGAACAATAACAGCAACTAAAATCGTCTTCCCTGGCCACCCCGCCGTCTAATGTAAATAATACTAATATTTTCAATCGTTGATCTCCGTCGTTGGCATTGGAACTAACGTTTGTAAGAATGATGGATCCCTATAGATGAGCCCTCCAGTATGAATCTTGGATCCCTATAGGACTCTCCAGTATGAATGTTTAGATCCCAATAAACGGACTCTCCATGATGAATGTTGGATCCTTATAGGGATCTCCCTCATGATTGTCGGATCCCTATAGACGGGTTCTCATAGAGTTCCAAATCAACGACTGACACCAGCGAATCTACTAAGCGTTTGCCACTTTCCGCGACCGTGTTTAGTAGCGAAGTACCAGGTCATGAGTACCTGTGAGTAGAAGACGGTAAATTTTCTGCTCGTGCTTACCTTCTAGGAGAGAAAAATCAGAAGTTGATGACGTACACATTCCGGTTGCGACGGGATTGGTTACTTCAATGTACCATGATCGAAGCTTCCGGATCCTACAACTTCTCATAATCGCTATTACCCACATTGGTGATAGAATATGAATGAAGAGACATTTATAATAATAGACTTTGGTTGAATATTGAAGAGCTAGACTGATAATTATGATCGTCGTTTATTAAACCATGTAATAATAGGTGAAAGTTAAATTATACTTAGTCATTTTATAAATATAGTGTTCTGAATCAGTAACCTTTTACCATCTCTAGCTTCAAGTACATTATTATAATCACATTTTCCGCGCCACAGGTGCACCTTGTTAATTTTACAAATAGTTTCTATTGATTCCATAACATTCCCAAAATTATATTCTATTGGGTACATCTCATGCAAAACGCCCTATGTTTTTACCGAATAAAAGGTCAATCAGTTAGGTCATGTATACATTCAGTACCGCGTAAACTTGAATGTGACAAAAATCTAACAGTTGGAAAGAGAAGCGCACACATCACGCCGATGCTAAAA
>CAKNWW010335429.1:4092-22205 GCA_932074435.1 Andricus kollari | reverse complement strand
GTACCTTTATGCAAAGAAGAATTCATTGCTTATCATAATCAATCAAAAAATTAAGTACTTTAATACAAAATTATAACCTAAATAATTTAAGAATGATAGTAAATTAAAAATTCTAAATTTTTTAAATGATTTTCTTCCTTACCTGTCGACCTGTCACGAAAACATAACTTCTCCTTCCTACTATTGCAGAAGATGAAAAGACCTTTTTGGCGCGAAAATTGCATGAAATCTCGCGAACAATCGTTTTGATACACAATGTCACCTAAAATTATTGTAAGTTAAATGAATTTTGAACAATTCTTCCACTCAAAAGTATTTCGTTCAATTTGACGTTTCCTTCTTGAGGTTATGTTCCACATGATGGTTTTCGTATCATAAACCTGTCACTTTTTATCCAATTTTGAGCAATTTTCTGGAATATTCTTTAACTTTAGTATTGATACTTAATTTTTAGTGTTTTTTAATAATAATTTACTTATTATTTAAAAAAGTTTCTATCGACGGGCACTTGTTACCCTGGAAATAGCGATATGATACAGCTCTGTCGCACTTACACATATCACATTACGTAAATGAGCACTACTATTGGTTGTTCCCTTTCTACATACCTCATTTGACGATTTTTGACGATAACGGTCAAATGACCAGGCAGAGGGTTAAATCTAGGAGACCAGCAGTAACCATATGAAGGAAAAAGATGTGCTTCTAAAATTATCGAAGTATCACACATTCAATTATCGAAAATTTTGAATTTGGCGAAAAATGGTCAACTCCATCATCGTACTTTACTCCAACATTATTTGAAGCACACTTTTCTATGCTCACGAAAATTAAAAAGTATATTGAACCAAAGACGTTTACCATGGATAAAGTTAATATCGCAGTGCGCGCCAAAGTTATGTCCAATTTACGGATAAAATGTCCACTCCAAATTTTCAGGGAAAATGTCCACTCCAGCGCCAGCAGCTATGAAAATCGCGCAAGAACAAGTCGTAAGACGTAAGAACAAGTCTGGTCGCTGATCGAAACAAAAGGGAAAAACAGATGGTAGAAAGATTTGCAATAAATGGGTATTTTGTACTGAACGGGAGAACTAAAAGCGACTGCCCATCTCAATGTACATTCCTAATAGAAAAAAGTTCTTAAATTATAGATTTTGTCTGGTCTGATAGGGTGGGAATTCAGTCAATCGAGGATTTCCAAGTGCTGAAAGATCCAACTTAATCGGATCACTTTCCTATAGCTTTGAAGTTATTAGATCACTCGAATTTAAATTATTCGAACTATTCGAGCACCCCTTTTTTCAAGTGGAATAATGACTTTGCTGATAAATTAAAATAAATTATCCAGTACACTCCAAATATTAACTATGCAATGTTGTCGATAGATGAACTTTAAAAAAAATCAATTAATGCTATTAAAGTGACCGCGAAAGAACTTAACATGACCGTAAAACTATCTATAAAACTGAGTCCTTCGAAGCCATCGTTTGATATACAATGTAGGTATATGGGAATAGTACTTGAAATCTCTCTACCCAGTCCGTGATCCAAATTCTTACTTAATATCGATTAATAATTTTCGAAATTCTTATCTTGACTCACATGTAACTCTTGATGAAACTATTTCAAGCTTGAAACAGTCAAAAAATGTAAGGCCCCTGGTCCGGATGGTATTATTAGCTATGACTTTTTAACAAATTTGCCCGGCAATCTGATCCTTTATTTAAACTCGTTATTTAATAAAATAATTGATGAAGAAAAGGTCCCAATATCGTGGTCTCAAACATTTCTTAGAATGATACACAAGAAAGGGGATGTCACTGATCCTGCTAACTACCGTCCTATTGCCTTAGTCAACTGTGTTATAAAGATATTTACGCAGATTCTTTTGAAAAGGCAGACAGCTTGGGCTGAAGACGTGCAACTCCTCCCAGAGTGGCAGGCAGGTTTCAGAAGGGACAGGGGTTGCACGGATCAGATCTTTACCCTTAACGCAATTATTCAAAATCGTCTGAGACTGAACGAAGGAGAACTTTTTTTGTTCTATGTGGATTCAAAATCAGCCTTTCCCTCAGTTAGTCATAATATCTTATGGAACAAATTAATCTCGAAAGGTTGTGGGTCACAATTTACTAGATTGGTAATGGATTTTTACTCCAAAGCTAATATTGCGATCAAGGGAAAAAAGGGCGTCCCCAGATCGGTAGATTTAACGAAAGGAGTCATGCAAGGGGAGGTTCTAAGTCCAACAATATTTACATTTTTAATTGCTGATTTACAAGAATGTGTGTATGCCAGAGGTATCAGAGGTGTAAAAATAGACCATTTGTTGGAAATATTTCTCTTAGCTTACGTCTACGATTTGGCTTTCTTTGCGGACTCCCTGGTTGGAATGCGTAAGATTCTTGAAGAAGAATTGGATTACTGTAGGATAAATGAGCTCGAAGTCAACATAGAAAAAAACAAAAATAGTAATCTACAGAAAGGGAGGTCATGGCCATAACAAAAAATACCCACCTTTTATATACAGAACCTCTGATATTGATATTGTCAAAAGTTATATCTACCTGGGCACCCCATTCACCCAATCTGCACTTTTTGTTAGAGCGAAAGATGAAGCTGTTCGTAAATCTAACCTCGCTGTAGGAGCAACGATTTCTATGATTCACAGATTAAAACTTAACTCATGGAACCCTATTGTTCAGCTTTTTGATAGTCTTGTATCCAGCGTTTTAATGTATGGTGCGCACGTATGGAGTCTCAGGTATTTAGATTTTATAGAAAAAGTTCAAACCCCTTTTTATAAGAGAATCCTGCATGTTCCACAAAATACTGCTGGATATGCTCTTAGATTAGAAATAGGTGCATCCAAACTTGCAGTTAGAGTTTTTTTGGGTCAATTCCCAATTGAATAGAGAAATCTCTGAATATGTCCGACGATCGATACCCGAGCAAATGCTATTTAAGATTAAGAGAACTGTTTATTAATACAGGAACTCCATAAGAAGGCTTCACTTTGCAGATTAATATAAATTTGAATTTTTCAGATATAGGAATAATATTTTTTGTTATGAACGAGCAAATAAAAAGCTATCGATTGGTATGCAAAACTAAAAATCGATTTTTTCCGCATTAGGTCCCCTTCTTCGCGGACGGTCACATATTTAGAAAGATTGGGATAGAGGCCGATTGGGAATTTCTTTCTCTTGCTTCTCTTCAAAAGAATAAATCGGCATGGATAAGAGCTTATGATAAAATATTATATCTAGAAGATTTACAGCGAGCCCACTCGTCCTCTGCTCTAATACTTTATCCTCAATTAACCTTGCGAGAAGGACCTCAGAATTAGTTAACTCTGTCAAGAACACCACTCGGTTTTATTAGAATTACAGCGCAATTGAGTTTAATAAATAATTTCATACCTAGATTTATAATCAAGAATAAAAACTGCAGTTTGAATGTTGATGACTATTATATCTACTGTCATGAGAATAGTTTTAATACAGAACCTGTGTAGGGGAACAGCGGGCAAAGCGGCGCGGCGGGAAATACGGCGCGGTGGATTTTAAAAAATCAACCTATTATTAACGAGTGCGGGTTGGTTCAGTATATGCCATTATAAATGCAATATCAAATAGTAATACTATTTTGGTCCAAATGTATTAAAACTTTGTTAAAATTGATCTCCTGACTATACCAAAGGATTTCATGTGTCACAAATAGGTAAAATTAGTTAATATCTGTACATAAAAGTCTTTTTTGAGTTCCATGCACAAGCGGGAAATGTGGCGCGGACGGCCATTTTAATGGTAAAATGTCAAAATGTTGAATCTTGTATGTTCACAGCTTTGGATGGTAATCACTTCAAAAATAGAACCTTAAATTTATTTTTTCAAACTGCAAATGAATATAGAAGTCTGATTTTACTGAAATTGTGCGTTCGGTTGGAAGAAAATTGTTTTTAATTTGAACACAGATACAATTAATATTGCTCGCCGCATTACCCGACTGGTAGGGTAAGTTCACGCACGTGGACTTTTTTGGAAGTCTTCATAATTAAGTATTTTAATGGATGAAGATTTAATTTTCGATATGAACAAAGCAAAGATCAGATATTGATCTGCGTGTTACGTATTTTTTCATTACATTATCGAATATATTTTTCTATCTACAGATTGATATATATTATGCGCGCCGCATTACCCGCTTCTCCCCTACCACCTTTTAGTAGAATGTCAATTTTTTTAAACTGTAAGGTTTTCATGCATAAGCGAAAGTACAGATATGTACGGGTATGAAGTTACACGAATGAGCATTATAATTAATTATACAGGGTGCCCCAGACTCAAGTGTCCGGACTTATATAGCTGCATAAAAATAAAAGAAATAACACGAAAATTCCTTTTCTAAAAATCAGTTGAAGTTTTAGTTTTCGAGTTATAAAATATTTAAGCTGGACCAATCAGGGGCGCCGTATAAACAGTCGCGTGTGCGTGAGCGCGATTCCAACGCAGTATTATCGAAGCGAGCGCAGAGGTGGGGTTAGCGACGGGAGAATACTTGACTAGATTCCCGCTCACGCACACACGACTGTTTATACGACGCGCCTGATTGGTGCAGCTTAAATATTTTATAACTCAAAAACTAAAACTTCAACTGATTTTTGGAAAAGGAATTTTCGTGTTATTTTTTTTATTTGTATACAGCTATATAAATCCGGACACTTGAGTCTGGGACACCCTGTATAGTTCAAATTTTTTTTTTTTTTATTTGCTTTTGTTGCAGGCACAGGTTATCTCCTCTCGGGCAATGTTTACCATCAACATTTAATTTTGGTTTTTGTTTTTATTTATTAGAATAACAGTTACTTTTAGAATTGAAATGTAATCTATTGGTATGGATCGAATGATTCTCAAACAAATAAAGCACTACTACTACAATATAAAAAGAATCATTAGCAATATAGATTAACTTTTAATTTTCTGTGATATTTTGCAATACTTCTTTGTCAGAATAATAAATAAAATAATATATTTTCTTCGAACTGCTTAATTTACGAACTGTTATATTTTTAATGGTAGGGATATAATTTCAATGTTGGAAGAATAAGCGACCTTGATTTAAAATAAAAGGTAATGTATGATGACTTAGAATTTAGTAATTAAGTTTCGAATTTTTCAAATAATGTCAGCATTATTTCTTTGCGGACACTCGATATATATGTTTAATCAAGAAGATAGTGATTTAAACACTGCTGGAAAACACTACTGGAAAGCTCCTACTGAAATATTGCGGTCGCCATTGCGGCCACATTTGTGGGCGCTAAAAATTTGCGTTATTGTCTGAGGTTTAATTAAATAATGACAACTGTGAATAGTTATCAATTAAAGAACAAAGTTAATTGAAATACGTGGTAAAATTGCTCGCAGGAACTTTTCAATGTACAAAAATGGTGTGTCCCGCAGTAATAGATACGTTTGTGTGATGCATGGCATTTTTAAATTGGTGATTACACTGGACCTCAAAATCTAAACCCTTGAAACACGGACCAGACTAGGTGGATCTTATATTTTCGGGGTCGCTGAATTAGAATCCGTTGTCCGTTTGGTCCCATTAAGTCAGGGTCAAGGTCAGTTCCAGGTCAAACCTAGAAAATTCATCGCTAACCAAATAGGCCAGGGTACTTCTAGGTTTTTGGGGGTCGTTGAATTCGAATCCGTTAACCGCTTGGTCCCATCAGGTCATGGTCAAGTTCAGTTCAAGGTCAAACATACAAAATTCATCGCGTACCAAATACGTCAGGGAACCTATAGATTTTCGGGGTCGCTGAATTCGAATCAGTTGTCCGTTTGGTCTCATCTGGTTAGGGTCAATGTCAATTTAAGGTCAAACCAAACGGACAACGTATTTGAATTCAGTGATTCCCAAAACCTATGTGTACCCTGACTTAAATGGTTGACGATGAATTTTGTAAGTTTGACCTTAAACTAACCTCGACCCTGGCCTGATAGGATCAAGCGGACAACGGATTCAAATTCAGCGACCTCGAAAATCTACAGGTACCTTGACTAATTTGGTAAGCGATTAATTTTGTAGGTTTGACCTTGAATTGACCTTGGCACTGAATCGATGAGACCAAATGGACAACGGATTTGAATTCAGCGACCCCGAAAACTTATACGTACCCTGACTTATTTGGTTCGAGATGAATTTTGTAGGTTTGACCTGGAACTGACCTTGACCCCGACCTGATGGGACCAAATGGACAACGGGTTCGAATTGAGCGACCACGAAAATATAAGACCCATCTAGTCTGGTCCGTGTTGCAAGGGTTTATATTTTGTGGTCCTGTGTTATTGATATTATCAATAATCAGAAAAAACTAGCCCGAACTCATGCTTATTATACAGATAAGAAAATCTTTTTTAACAAACCGTACAGCAAATTTATATAAAGATATTACTGCTGAAGGATAGGCAGGCTAAAAATCGTATTTCTCTATACAAGTGCGCGACGATAGCAATCATCGCATGAGTGAGAGGGCGCAATAGGAACGCGAAGGGTGAGTCAACGTAAACCGAAGATGAACCGAGGGGTGAGTGTTGTGCCTTCCATGTACATGAATCCAGAGGAGGCTTTGGCGAACAGTGCGATAAAGTCTCGTTTTGGTGGCTGTAAATGGTGCGCGACAGGACTCTTCCGTGGAGGCTTGGCAAACAATATATTATTTAAAAATGTTTTTGTTTGTCGGAAAGGACAGTGTGCGGCTGGGAAGCCGGTGAGGAAGAATATTTTTGTTAAAAAATCAATTTTGTATGAGTTACATTTTGTCTATCTTCAGTTACGTACAATTAATTAGCGTATGCTAATCAACATTATCATAAAAATAATTTTTTAGTAATAATGTTTAAAGCCCAATTAACCAATTATTCTCACTGTCTGGTGTTGCGGAATTGTCCGTAATACTAGCCCTAGCCCTGTGCCTGACAGGTTAGTCTTACCAAAAAATCCGTGATACTAGACAGTGCCTAAATTAGGAAATAGCAATAACTTAAAATGATTGAAAATAATAATATTGATCAATATATGCCAATTAATTGTCAACAACTGTCGCAATTGCAAACTTGCGAAAATCTAAGGAAGCTCATTCGCAGTCACAGCGTGCTTTTAATTCATCTAACTTAAGGTATCATTATCAATTTCTCCATTACATGTCAACAAAGATAAATAAATACATAGATATTAGGGTGGGTCAAAAATAGAAAATTCTGGGATTTTAGATTGCTACAACGCGAAAAGTAGTCTATTGAGATCCTAAAAAAGTATAATTAAATTATAATACATAGACATGCAGCTTGATTACCGGCACTAAAAAGAATGTTTAAAAAATGTCAGGTTTGCTTATTATGGGGACGATGAAGATGACGATAGTGAAGATGGCGATAATGGTGATGGTGAAGAAATAATTCAAGAATACGAATTTCCCGTAGAACTGGGGGAAGATAATCGACTGTTTGAAAATTATCTCGACCATACTATGGAGATTGTACTTCCTGACAACGAATTCATGAGAGTTTTACAAGCAGACGACATTTTGAAAGGCTGTTGGTGCACCGACAGTTGTCAATCGTGGTGTTCACGATTGCCAAACATTTTTTAACGGTTAACGCTCATCTCAACCTCTGTGCAGTTCTTCAAAAAGTAACAATCTTTGGGGAATGATTTTTGCTCTATAAATACGAACGTAATAAATCAAATTCGTGTATTTCTGCGGATTGGAGAAGTTGAGTGCATATGTGCAGTGCCAAATCACTACTATTTTCAAGCTGTTATGAGGATAAAATCACTGTATTCTAGATTTTTAAATACGGAATATCGATTGATTAAAATTTGATTAAGGGTTTGTGCAACTAGAAATATGTTGACTGTTTCCCAGCTAAGTAGCTGAAATGAAAATCAGCATATTTGCATGTAAAGCCTATTCAATGGTATCAAAGTTATAACATTATTCTTATCAATCGACTACCTCTTCGATCGTTCCATGATGCACGAAAAGTACGCCATGACTGCGAATAACTAGTAATTTTAATTAGATTTTCATAAGCTTGTCTTTTTAGGGAAAGTATGTTTATTAAGGGCATGTGACAATTACCCCATCCCTACCTGACTGACTGATAGCTTTGGGAAATTGAAAAAGGGACTAAGGAACGTTTATGTGCTAATAAATTTTTACAAGTGAAAAAAATAACTGTTGGAAAAATTGTTTTGCAGTAGTAAAAGGTTTTCAGTAAATAAACGTTCCTTGCAATTTGGTTCCTTTCTTTTATTTTCCAAAACTTTCAATTTGATATTTCATTAAGGCGCGGATAATAAGTAATAATTGATCGTAGATGTAAATGCCATCGAGGGCCCAGATGCAACGAGAGAATATAGAATTATTCGCCTTAGAGTGAAGACCCCTGAACGCCAGTGAATTCCTAGTGACCAGAGGCCTCCCCACTCTAAGGCAAAAGTTTCTCTATTTTCTTTATTTCATTTGGTCGCTTAAATATAATAATTATCAACAGAATAACGTATTCAGAGAAGTTTTTAATTTCACACTTAGAGCTTTATTACAAAAACTGAAATTGTGATGAAACGACTGATAGTTAAGAATTCCATTTAGAAAAATTTGCGCAAAGCAATGAATCTGTAATTGTACATAAATAGATGTAATACTGTAATGATATCTTATCCACGGAGATACATATCAGGGTAGGTTGAAAATAACAAACTCTGGAATTCAAAATCGGGACAACGCAAATATGCAGCGTATTGAGAGCGTATGGTTTTCGGCGAAATGTGTATGTTATTAATCACGGATAACAGGAAATGATTTTAATTGCGAAAGTCTTCGAAAATTAATTGGTATATATTAATAAGTATTAATGTTCTCAATCATTTTTAGTCATCAATGATTCATAATTTAGGCACTGTATAGTATTAAGGATTTTTGGTAAGATCAACCGGTCAGGCACAGGGCTAGGGCTAGTATTACGGAAAATTCCGTAACAGCAGACAGTGAGAATAATTTATTTTTTTAACTTTAAATATTGTTACCTGAAAAGTGATTTAAAATGAAAATTTTGATTAGCATACGCCAATTGATTGCACGTAACTGAAGAGAGACAAAATTGAAATAATAGAAAATTGATTCTTTGGCAGCAATTAGCACCGGTCGAAATTTTATTTATTTTGTAATGATAGTAATTACTTTTTTAACAAAAATATTCTGCTTTGCCGGCTTCCGAGCCGCGCGCCATCCTTTTCGGCAAACAAAAACATTTTTTAATAATGTATGGTTTGCAGCACTTCCACGAAAAAGCCCTTTCGCGCACCATCTGCAGGTACCGAAACGAGACTTTCTCGCACTGTGCGCCAAAGCCTCTTCTGGATAGCTGTACATGGCGCAAAAGAGACTTTCCATGCAGGTGTAACAAAAAATGGAGTTCGGCACTCGTGCACAAAGATAGCAATGACCCACTCATGCGAAGGCATAACACTCACCCCTCGGCTCTCTTCGATTCACGTCGACTTGCCCTTCGGGTTCCTGCTGCGCTCTCCCATTCATGCATGGATTGCCATCATCGCGCACGTGTATCGAAATATACTATTTCTAGCCTGGTCATCCTTCATCAGTAATATATTCAGATAAATTTGCTGTACGGTTTGTTCAAAAAGATTTCCTTGTCCGCATAATAAGCATATTTTCGGGCTTTTTTTTATAATTATTAATAATACAGGGGGATCCAACTAAAGGTTTTTTTTCAATAGGGTTATTGTGACAGATGACACGCGAGTCGTATCACACGATCATGCTTTTTTGTTTTAGAATTGATGACATTTCATTACGGAAAGACTTACGCGTGAACAAGGTCTACAAATTATGCATTTGTATGGTGTTCATAGACGGCCTTCTGAGACCACCATTCGCAATGCCATCCACAAATTGGAGATCCAATATCCATTATTGGCTTATATTTGACCGAATAGGTCACGTCCTGCACACAGTGAAGAAAATATAGCGGCTGCATCTGAGAATCTACGCGAAGACAGCGAACAATCGATTCATTCAATACGGAAACGAAAAAAACATGATAGCTTGAAACGACTCGCGCGTCATCTGGCACAATAACCTTATTGAAAAAAAACCTCTAGTTGGATCACACTGTACCTATAATCATCAATTTTAAAATGGCATGCATCACATAAACGTATCTATTTCTGCGAAACATACCATTTGTGTAGATTTAAAAATTCCTGCGAGAAATTTTACCAAGCATTTCAATAAAATTTGTTCTTTAATTATTAAATATTCACAGTTGTGCTTATTTAATTACACCTCAGACAATAAAAATTAAGTCAACGAAAATTTTTTAACTGTTTAGAATATTTCGAAATGCGGCCGCAAATACAGACGCAAATGCAGTTTCTCACACGCGCCCGCAAATTCGGCCGCAACTGCAACCGCAAATTTTCAGTAGGGGCGTTTCTATATGTATTTAGGATATAGGAAAAAAGTTTTAAATATTTACCTTACGATTTGTTTTGGAACTTTTTTTAGGCGAAAATGACACTTTCCCTGGAAATGCCTATATATATATAATTAAAAAATAAGGATAAACAACCAACGCAGGGTCTCACTGGGAGCAACTGCCATCTAAAAAATGACACCGGCTCCCAATAGGACCGCGGTAAGTCACATTCATGGCCACGTCTCACAGCCGTGAGAAGGCTGGTCACAGGACACAATAAAATCATAACGACAGGCCGGCGAAACCCTCGTGTGTTTTGAGTACACGAAGCGTCCCAAGGATGACAGCTTTCTGCATCCATTTCGCAAGTGCCTTGGCATATTTTTGGCACGCGCGTATGGCTTTAAGGTTACGAACCAGTGATAGTTTCGAACTTCCGAGAGCACCTATCATAAGGACAATTACTTGTACCGAATATTTTGGGTACAGTCTTCGCAGCTCCCTTTTAAGGTCTTGATATCTCTCCTCCTTTTCTTTCTCCTTGGCAGTGATGTTGTATTCGGACGGCGCCGAGAATTCGATCACGAATATAGTTCGTTTCTCGAAATCTTGGAGAACCATGTCTGGCCTCGAGTGTGCAACAGAGACTGCTGTCCGAAAATCTTAGTTCCAGAAAATTTGGCACTTCTCGTTGTGGACAATTGACTCTATCTCCCTTGGGGCGTTCGGCAGGGCAGGGTCTTATCTGGATATCTCGATATCTTGGATATCTCGTTCAACGCTGACAGATTGGAAGATCAAATCTGTCGAAGAAGATGCTTGTATCTGCTTCGGAGAGACTCCTTTACTGATTTTACGTCCTGAATGCGGCTTTGAGGCCCGCCCAGGTATGTATAGGTATCTCCAGTGTTAAGATATCTGAGAACACCTATATCCACAAGCTCAGGGTCCTCGCGAACGCCAAAAATCTTTCCGTTCTTTAGATGAATTTTAGCACATTGAAGATCTTATACAGTGTCCTCAGACAAGTTATTGGCCTGTAATTTTTAAGGTCAGCTAAGTTGCCCTTCTTCGACAGGAGCACTGTGTGCCCTTCTACCAACCACTTCGGAATAGGCTCTTCCGACCCTAGATATGAGGTGAAAATGCGAGCCAGATGCTGGTGGGTTGAAGGAAACTTCTTCCACCAGAAGGTCTTGATACCAACTGGTCGTTTTTCACCTCCGCGGTTGTGACAGGTGGCCATTCCTCCTCAGGTGTTATGAGGGCACTGCACAGCTCCTTGAAGCTATTTATATTCTTCGAGTGTCCTTTCAGTGGATGCTGTACTTCGTAGACTTGTCTGCAAAATGCCTCGACCTCCTCTGGTGTGGGCGGGTGGTCGACAGTAACTGGAGGGTCTTGGAAGAGTCGAGATGGTTCAGACAAAAACTGTTGATTTTCTCAGACCCACCTCTTTCTCCGCTCTAGACTTCTCCCAGCGTTAGATAGTACTCGTATTCTATCAACAATATGCTGCCTGATGGTCAGTAGCTTTGACTTTTTAAGTGTGTGATGACAGATCCGCAGCTCGTGCGCGAACTGTCGAACCTTGGCAGTGAAAGTCCTGCCAGATGTTATGTAGTCAATCACACACTGAAGGCGGGACGCGTCCTGTCTGGTCCAGCCTATCTTTGTGCTGAGTTGATGCATTCGTCTTTTGGTCTTATGATCAACCGTTGGTTTTGTTTTACGTTTTGCGTCATCCAGTTCAGCCAGATCTTTGGGCCCAAGAGAAACCTGAATGTTGATGTTTCTCCGGGTTCTTAAGCGTCGCTCTTCCTCTATTGGATGTCTGCTCGCGGTTGGTCTCAGTGTCGCATCTCTTTATCTGTTGCCGGCTTCTTCTGGCTGCGGTTGAGTAGGCGCTCCGCGTATATAACCACTTTTTCGAAGTTCCTCGGCACGGTTTCGCAGACGTTGATGCGAAACATGCGAGGGCTCTGGGTGTTTCTCGCACCACAGAGTATGCAGTCGTGCCATGTAACCTTTTCATTCCGGGGTCATACTTGTATCATAGCACTCCAGCTAGTCGTCCCTGAGTTGATTCGTCCACCTAAAAGTAACAAGATTGTGCCGGACAATCGCACTGCTCTCGTCTTTATGGGCTCCCCCAACTATAGGATAGTCGGCATTGTTGTCCGACCCATTGTAGGGAGCCCTGCGCGTTCGATTGTTTTGAACCGCACTTACTACAACTATGTTTGGTGTTTTCATTGTTGTTTCTACGAGCAGCTGGGGAAAAGGTTACGTCCGTCCTTGTAGAGCTTCGCATGCAAGTATATGGCTGCATACACTGGGAGGTCGCCCGTTATCCCGGAGTCACCGTTTGAGACACCTCACCCAGGTGCGATTCAGCTTTCGGCACGGTTGTCACGCCTTCGCTTAGGGGTTATTCCTTCGGCACCATCCCTGGCCAATTATCCGCGACTGCTTATTAATTATTGTAATCATATTCAGCAGAAACCCTGGGTACAGGGACCCTTTATTCGCAGACCGAGGACGCGTTCGGCGGCTTTGTCACAGGCCCTTCGGTTCAATTCCTAAGGAATCAAAACCGAATATATATATATATATATGTTGTTTTTTTAATTGACAAAAATAAGGTTAAACAACCACCGCTGGTTCTCGCTGCGAGCAACTGCCATCTAAAATTGACACCGGCCCCCACTAGGACCGCGGTAAATCACACTCGTGGCCACGTGTCACAACCGTGAGATGGGTGGTCAAAGGACACGATGAAATCACAATAACAGGCTTGCGAAACCCTCGTGTGTTTTGAGGACACGAAGCTACTCAAGGATCACAGATTTCTGCGTCCATTTCACAAGTGCCTTCGCATATTTTTGGAACGCGGGTATAGCTTTGAAATTACGAACCAGTGATAGATTCGCACCTCCAAGAGCACCGATCACAAAGGACAATTACTTGTACCGAATATTTTGGGTACAGTCTTTGCAGCCCCCTTTCAGGGTCTTGATACCTCTCGTACTTTTCTTTCACCTTGCAGTGATGTTCTATTCGGACGGGGCCGAGAATTCGATCACGAATATAGTTCGATTTTCGAAGGCTTGGAGAACAATGTCAGGCCTCGAGTGTGCCACGGAGACTGCTGTCCGAAAATCCTAGTTCCAGAAAATTTGACACTTCTCGTTGTGGACAATTGACTCTATCTCCCTTGGAGCGGTCGGCAGGGCAGGGTCGCGGCCAACACCGTAAGAGCGAAAAAGGTGGTAATAAAGCACTCTTAGGGCCGCATTATGTCTGTAGATGAACGTCGTTCCTGCGTGAGTGGGGCAGCCCGATAGTATGTGTTCCAGGTACTCAGCGTGTGCATGACACGCTCTGCACCTTTCGCTGGGAACTTCTTGACATAAAATACGGTAACAGTATGCTAAAGTGGAAATGACACCGTCATGGCATGCGAAAATAAAACCCTCTGTACCTGAATTAGGCCCTGATGATCTGAGGAAAGCAAAAGTTTGCTCCTTCAACAAGGACTGTTTTTCTACATTTCTGTGAAAATCTCCGTGCATTTTCTTGTCGAGTAGCTCTTGATGGAATTTTTGAACTTCCGCTTTCTTCACTTCGGCTTTCAGAAGTGCAGCATCTAGATGGACTAGTGCACTTTCCTTACTTCTGATGTTAAAATTCAGGCTAAGGGTAAAGGAACGCTTCTTCACCAATCATCTCGTGGTTCCTGACCATTTTCAGGAGAGGATCTCTGTCATTGGCCACGATATAAGCTGTATCTAGAAAAATTCGGTTATGAAGACACTGAAGATTCAGAAGTCCGCGTCCGCCTTGACGGCGTGAAATGTATAATCGCGGAACTGCCGAATTGATATGCAAGCTTTTATGCATATGCATGATCCTACGTGTGGTGACATCAAGGGCCTTAAGTTCGTTCTTCGTCCATTAAACCACCCCAAACGAGTAGAGTAGAACCGGGACGGCAAGCATGTTAGTCGCAGATACCTTGTTCAACTCTGACACATTGGAAGACCAAATATGTCGAAGGAAATGCTTGTATCTGCTTCGGAGAGACTCCTTCAACGATGTTACGTCCTGAATGCGTCTTTGAGCCACGCCTATGTATATATAGATCTCTCCAGTGTGAAGATGTCTAATAGCACTTACATCCACAAGCTGAGGGTCCTCGGGAACGCCAACAATCTTTCCGTTCTTCAGATGAATTTTGGCACATTAACCCAATCCAAAGTCCATCCTCATCTCTCCTGTGTACTTCTTGACGATATTTATGGCATTTTGAAGTTTGCTTTTACCAGAGGCATAGGCTTCAGATCATCCATATAAAATACATAAGTGACCTTATGCTCGCGCTGGGTAGCGTGGCCACAGAGGTATCCAGAAGAATTTCGTAGTGCGAGAGATAGAGGCAGAAGTGTGATGCAAAAAAGCCAATGGCTCATGGTATCGCCCGAAAAGACGCCACGCTGGAAGGTTACGTGGTTTGTTGTAACACGATAATTTCCAGAGGAGATAGTAAATCTAGTTTTCCAAAGAGGCATCAATCTCTCTATGCATCTCATTATGTGTGGATGCACCTTCAAGCTTTCCAACAGACGGATTATAAGATTATGAGAGGTTGAATAGAAAGCTTTCCGGTATTCAATCCAGGCCATTGACAGGAGGCGTTGATGGGCTGCAGCGTCTTGACAGACACACCTGTCAATTAGCAGGTTCTCTCGACATCCTGCTACACCTTTTTTGGAGCTACGTTGTTCGTACATCTCACGCCACACAGGCTCAACTCGCCGAACAATCCTGTTGTTAGGACAGCTGTAAAGATCTCTTATAGTGTGTTTAAACAAGTTACTGGCCTATAACTGCGGAATGGGCGTCTCCGACTTTAAATATGAGATGAATATGAGGGACAAATGTCCGGATACGTCAGCGTTGGTGAACACACTACCGATGATGGTGTGTTAGCTTCTCCTCCAAACATAAGTTCAAAGGGTGAAAATCCTGTTGTTTGGTTCTTCAATTTATTGATTGCAAGGTTAATGAATTTCAAATTGTCATCCCATTCATTGTTTCTTTCTGAGATGCTTGTTTTGACTAGGTTCCCTAGGGTGGAGTACATTCTTTCGATATTTTCGTTGAACTGTTTTAGGTCTTTCGAAGATGTAGATGTAGTGATCGAGTAGTCCTGTTATTATTGAACTAGTGGTCTCATTAGCCATCGGGATTACAACGGTGTAGCGGGTTAATCTAAACTTGTAGGCTCAGAATATATTTGATACCTTTTACTGTTTCGGGTAATGGGCCGTATATATCTAGGGCTATTTTTTCATTGGGTTTCAGAGGAATGTCTGGTATATTTCCGCCAGCTTGGTTCTAGATTCTTGTGGTTTTTTGCAGTTGACCGACGGGGCATGTTTTGACGTACTTTTTAATGTGTTTATCCATACCTATCCATTGTCCTATTTTCTTCGCTTTTTGAAGGGTATTCTTTTCCCCATGATGTTCGGCATGCGCTTCTTTAATGATATTAGTTTTTTCGTCTTTCGTTAATTCTCGGGTATTGTTAAAGCATAGGTGAAATCCTAAGTGGAATACAAGTCAGGTAGGTATTCCATCATTTCCTGTTTCAGTTCCTTTTCTATTGGTGTAAATAGTGGGTCGCCAAAGATAAATCTTATCAATGTTAGTTTTTTGCTGATAGTTTCATCGATGAACCAGCCTAGTTTCCGTGACCCATCCTCTTCATTATATTTTTGCATGTCTTCTTTGATGATTATTTTCCAGAGTTTTCCGACGGCGTTGGGTTTTGTTTTTAATTTTCCTTGCGTTAGGTTCAATCGCCATGTCATAAAATCGTTGTAAAGTTCATTTTGTTGAGGTGTTTTGGATTCAGATGAGTTATTGTGATCGTGGTTACTTTCTACTGATTCGCACATTCTTCGGAATGGGATTTAAATTTTTTCTTGTAGTGTTTCATCCTTGATAGTGGGGCCTTTAACTGGTATACCCAAAATTTTGGTATCTGATAGCTCATCATCGTTAGATAAATCTATTCCGTCTAGCGCTTATTGTAGAATATCGCTGGTGTGAATTGGGAATATTCTGGATAAGCAGTCTGCTACTTTGTTCTCCTTTTCTTTAACATATTCCATTTCGTACTTATATTTCTCTAGCCGTAATCGCCATCGTAAGAGTCGCGAGCTAGGGCCTTTCACATTGTGTACCCAAATGAGTGCTTTGTGATCAGTTTGGACTTTCAACTTGTTTCCTAGCAAGTATTGACGTAACCTTTTCATTGACCATACTATAGCTAAGAGTTCTTTTTCTGAGGTGCTGTAATTTTCTTCTGCTTTATTAAGGGTTCTGCTAATAAATAAGCAAGGATGTCCGGCCCGGGATAGCACTGCGCCTAATTCTTGATTCGATGCGTCGGTCGTTAGAGTAAATCTTTTTTTTTAAATCTGGGAATCTTAATACTGGTGATGTTATTAATGCGTTTTTGAATTTTTCAAAAGCTTCTTCACACTTTGGAGTCCAATGAAAAATTGTGTCATTTTGAGTTAGCCTGGTGAGTAATCTACTTATAGGTGAAAATTTCTTTATAAACTTCCTATAATATCCAGCTAATCCTAGGAATGATTGCCCGGCTTTAGGTGTTTTCAGCTGCTTGAATTCCTAGATTGCCTTAAACTTAATAGGGTTTGGCTTAACTCCTTCTGCGGTGATCAGGTGGGCTAGGTATTACATTTCTGGACGTAGGTACTCGCATTTTGATGGTTATAGTTTCAAGCTTAATTGTTTTATTCTTTCCAGGACAATATCCCAAAATTTTTGTTATGTTCTTCTAATGCTTTTCCGAATATTACAATATCGTCAATGTAAACGAAACATTCTTTCCTAATTAGTCCTCTGAACGCATTGCCTATCATACGTTGGAAGGTAGCGGGTGCGTTTTTTTAGACCAATGGCTTCTTATTATATTAAAAATGCCCTTGACTAAGTTCGAAGGATGAGAAAAACTTTGTATTTCCTAACTGGTCAAGGGTATCGTCTATTACCGGGAGAGGGTATGCATCCTGGACTATCCATAGTGGGAAGTTGAAAGGTGATTAAGACTCTGTTATTATACCTTTTTTCAGTAATTCCCTTGTTTCGTTAAGTGCGAATTCCTTGTGTTACTCGGGCAATCAACCCCTTTTTGGGCAAGATCTACATCTAGTGATCCTACAGACGTAATTCTGCTGAATTTAATTTTCTCTGGTATTTTGATGTGTTTCTGGGAACAGTCACAATATGGTATTTCTACCTTATTATTGTATATTGTGTATTGTCGATCCGGAATTTCTTTTTGATCTGCTAACCAAATTACTTGAGTTTCTTCGTCTGGTACGTTGATTTTACAGATTTTTGTTGAGTTTCTGGCAGGCAGTCTCCCTCGAAATGTAATGGTAGTTTCCATTTGTCATCAAATCAGTTTTTGTAATAGCATATCTGGGGTATTTGTGGAAGAATAGCAATTCTATTATTCCATCTTCTAATAATGCGAAGTTTTCTTCTACTATGTGGAGTA
>CAKNWW010335419.1:26373-41565 GCA_932074435.1 Andricus kollari | reverse complement strand
AGATTGGACATTTGGCGAGGATGTGTAAGAGATCTTCATTTTCTCTTGGATTACATAACTGGAAAATCTGTTGTGGATCGATTACAGTTGTTCCAGCTTTAGAGGTCAACTTAATGGTGAATCTGGAGGAAGTTCTTAGTTGAGCGAAAATGCACTTAAAAAGGAAAGGAGCTTTGAATAGCAGACATTGCTGGGGTAGTGCATCATTGTGTAAAATTTTACTGTATATATAACTAAAATTACTGTGTTCCAATCTTAACAGATCTCGCGAATGGAAAAAATCACGGTAGCTATCAGCTATAGTATCAATTTGAGTTATAAGATTGGGACCATTGAGATCCATAAGAGTGTGACTTATGCTCGCTCCCTCCAAACTTCTAATAAGTTGACCTAGCCAGTTATATTTAACATTTTTTCTGTTTGCGGTTTCGACTAGTTTTAGCATACAAAGTTTAGGATAGCGCGAGTCTTCCATATCGAAAATCTTAGCCGCCCAATTCAGCGCCATTTTTAATATTTGGTATGATACACAGGGTAGACCTAGTTCCAATCTGAAAACGAAGTCAGGCGTATTTCTGGGTAGGCGCAAAAGATTTTTGAAAAAACGGACTTGAGCTTTTTCCAAGACATCTAGATAATTTAATCCGATAATGTGGGCCGAATACAATAAGGAACTCTTTATAATAGAGTCATGAATTTTGATAATGGAAGACTATGAGGAGCACTTAGTTCTAGTTAGAATATTGAACGCCGAGGCTGAGGCTGAGTTGTCTCTGCTAACTGCTGCATGTGCAGCTAAGTTGAAAGCACCTGTTCTAGAAAAAATCGTACCCAAGTATTAAAAACAAGGAACAAACTCCAAAGAGTTACCATCATATTTGAGACCCAGGAGTTTTGCGCTGATCCGACCTTTCTTGAATATAGTGTATTTGGTTTTGTTGTTATAAACTGTGAGTTTGTTTATATTACAATACTCTTGGAGAGAACTGAGTTTTCTAATTGCGTCTATTTTAGATTCTGCAAAAATAATTAAGTCATCCGCGTAAATCAGCACAATAATGTCCGTGTCACCCATAATTCTGAGACCCACCAAGACCTTTTTGTCTAAAAAAAATCTCGATATCCGAGGTTAAGAGGTTAAACATGATTGGGCTCAAAATCTCTCCCTGTAGAACTCCCTCAGTGACCGGCAATTCCTCCGAGAACTCGTTCCCCACCTCAATGCAAGTTGAGGCTCTCTCATACAGACTTTTTAGAATTCTAATTATTTTTGAGCTGACCCCAATATCAAACAGTTTCGACCAGATGTGAGAGTGATTGACCGATGGGAAAGCTCTTGAAAAATCCACCACAATGGCATAGATATGTCTATTCTTTTTTTGTAAGTAAATTTGTGAAACAGATGCCAAGGTGAAAATATTATCCATACAGCCCCTACCTCGGCGAAAACCTGCTTGGGCTTCCAATAATGTGACACAACGACTCCCATTTTTCCAATCTAGCCAACAGAATTTGCGTAACAATTTTAGGAAGTGAGTTTAAAAGGGCAATAGGTCTGTAGTTATTGGGATTGGCTGGGTCTTGTTTTTTATGTATCATGTGCGTTAAAGATTTTTTCCATTCGAGCGGTATATGTTCATTTTAAAGTATCTTATTAAAAAATGTTTCGAGATAAAGGAGCCAATTGGGCGGCAATTTTTTGAAAAATTATTTGAGATTTGATTCGGCCCCGGAGCCTTATTTAATTTAATTTTGGTAATTGAAAAAAAGATTTCATTAGCAGTAATTCTGCTATCCAATTATGGATGTCGCACATCCGTAAGCAATGACGGTGACAGACGTCTGAGAGGAAGTGTCAGACAGAAGAAGTTTTCCCAAGCTTTTGCAGAAAGGATTGTAAATTTTATTTTTAAACCTCTGAATCTATTAACAGTATCCCCAAATGTTTTGCTATCGTTGACACACTCAAGGCTCATTAGAATATTGGATTCAAAACTCTCTTTTTTCTTAGCTATCAGTGCTTGGTACGATTTCTTAGCTTTGACATAAACCAACTTAGTCTCATCCGAGAAATAAGCCCTGCTGGCTTCTTTCAGCGCATTAGAAAGATATGATTTGCTTTCACGACAGTCAGAATAAAACCAATGTTTGTCATGGTAAAATTTCTCAGTGAAATTTTTTCTCACTGACCACATATCTGCTTTTATTCCACACCCGACTGAAAAACTCACTTTTTGCTCCTGATAAGCGGGGCGAAAGTAGCATATTTTTCCCGAAAATAGTTTTGCGGGGCAAAAGTAAAATTAGCGGGGCAAAAGTAAAATGAGCGGGGCAAAAGTAAAATTTAGCGGGGCAAAAGTAATTTTTTTCCAAATATTTTCAAAAATTTCAAAAAATTCAAAATTTTCAAAAACTTCAAAGAATTTAAAATTTACGAAACATTTAAAAAATTCAAAATTTTGAAATATTTCACAAAATTTTCAAAAAATTCAAAATTTTTAAATATTTCAAAAAATGTTCACAAGTTTCAAAAAATTCAAAATTTTCAAAACATTCAAAATTTTCAAAAAATTCAAAAATTATAAATTTTTTTTTTAACTTTCAAAAATTCTCTTAAGAATGCGAAGTTGTTTCGACCCCGCTTTTCAGGACCAAAAATTGGCCTTTCAGTCGAGAGTGGAATAAAATACTATATGCAACACGAGGCAAAAGTATATTTTCCCCTTGGGCGATTATACTGCGGGAAAAATCTTCTACTTTTGCCCCTTGTTGCATAATGTACTATTTTAGCGCTGTCGATAATAGCTTCGGTAAGGTTTGAATGAAGATAATCTATGTCGAATTTCTCAAAATTAACCTCTAGTCTGTGAGATAAGTATAATTCGTTCGAGAAGATCTCCCGTTTGTGGTCTGTCCATCTCAGAAACGTCAAGCTTTTGTTTTTGTTTACATTCAACGCACTAGAGTCACCACCAGTGGTGGGAGAGCAACAAGAGGAGACTAAGACCGGGAAATGATCCGAGGTATTTGTGAGTTGATCCACCTTTAAGTCGTAAAGTATACCTAATGCCTCAGCATTACACCAAACCAAGTCATTGAAACTTTTACCCCCTGCATTAACAAACGTTAAGTGAGATGGATTGTCACTCCGCGATCTACCATTTAAAAGATAAAACTCATTTACCTCCATCAGTTCTACCAATCCCAGCCCCCTCCTGTTGTGCGCAACATCGTGACTCTCCCGGTACATTGAAAAATTTGTGTGAGAAAACATATCCGGTGGACCCTGGCTCAATCCCCCCACTCTACAGTTGAAATCACCATATATAGTGATAGGAACGTTATTGTATTTCTCTGACAGAGCGCATAAGGTATCCTCGAAAAGTTGTAGGATTACTTCTGTATCTACTGTCGGGTTAAAATAGCATATTCCCACAATGAAATTAATTTTATTTGCGCTATAAATTCGAACCAAAATCCAATACTCTGATTTATCTATGAACTCACTATTATAATAAGGTTTATTTATGAACAGGGCTAGGCCGCCACTGGCTCTACCTTTTGATTTTTCTTTTAAAGCGTTAGAGAAGAAATGATTATATTTATTATCAGCGTTCAAGATTTTGGGAATTTCAGTGAGCCAGGTTTCGACGATTCCTATAATATCAAACTTATCATAATTAATACATGAGTTTAAAAATCTTACATAACCGTGACAGTTGCAGAAAAAGAAGTTTGTAGTATTGTTGGGTCGTCCTGATGTATATCGCTCATTTAACCGTTTGTATTTTTCTTCTTCGTCTCCCTGCTTGATGATTGCCGATTATGAAAATTTCCTTTTGTAAGATTTCCTGCCTGCTCCTTGATAATGGCTGGTGATGATTTGGCATTCTGGATTGAAGACTCCAACGCTGACAGATCCTTGGACTCGAATGTTTTGCCATCTAAATATAATATATTATAGCCCAAGGAAGCTTTCAGGTCACAATTTCCAGCTTCCTTAAGGTATGGAAGCAGAGTCTTCCTTTCATTTTTGACTTTTTTAGTATAGTCCTCCGAGATGCTGATCCCAGTGCCGCGTAATTTTCTCAGCTGCGATAAGATCACTTTCTTATCCTTGAAGGAACGTAGTTGAGTTAGGAGGGGACGGGGTTTGTCCTGGACTTTTCCTCCAATCCGTCTAACTGATTCGACCTGGTCTGAGCGAATTTCAATATCAAGATGCTGCTTGAATATTCCACATACTGACTGCACCAGATCCACGTCGTCTTCCTCAAGCACACCAAAAATAATCAAATTGTTGCTTCTTAAAGCTCTATCCATTGCCTCGATTCTCCGGTCTTGTTCCGTAATAACCGACCTCAGTTTTTCTTGCTCGACTTTAAGCTCTTGATTTTCCAGCGTAAGATGGTGAATTTTGCTGTGGAGAGCAGAGAGTGAGGACGCCAGATTTCCAATTTTTTGCATTAAAAGTTCAAATTTATCCTCAGAGATTTTGAGAGCCATTGTGTCGAGAAACTGATGTGACGCAGAGATGGCAGCACTAACACACTGTACACCCGACAGAACAACCTTGAGAAAACTGGCAGTTTAAACGACAACTGGTTTTTGCTTAAAATTGACTGCAGTAATGGTTGTAACACTCACAAACTAATTTAAAGAGAACATTAGTGACAATTAGTTACTTTAAAAGCACTTTACTGATTACACTGCACGAACTCAGCCCGTAAAGAATCAAAATTTTGACGAGCGATTAAACACGCGACCGACTGCCATACTTGCTTAGCAGCGCCCCCATTGTTGTATACTTATTAAAGTGGTCTAGAAAAATTCCTTACTTTTTTCTTCTAAAATGTCCCGCGAAGAGACTGCCCGGAGCTGACCTGAGTCTACATCACTCTCCCCCCATTGCTCTCTTACTCGGGAGGGAAAGGGCAGGATGTCCAGTACGTAATTGTTATTGTCGCCACCAAAAATTATTCGTGGAGAGCTGGCTAATGAAGATATTGAAACATTAACTACGACCGATGTTACTGTTATTCGGAATAACATCGGTTATGCTCGAAGATCTGTAGAGCCAAAGTCACAACAAATTTTGAGTGATGTTCATGATGCACTTGATAGTGTAAAAATAGAAAGTAATAGGAACGAAGCTTTGTGACCGTCCGCGAAGAAAGGGAGCTAATGCGCGTTAGCTTAATTGTACAGGAAGAATGATTGAATAGGCGTTCCAATACAGGAACTCCACAAGAGGGCCTCACTATGCAGATTATTATTAATACGAATTTTTCAGATATAGGAATAATATTTTTATGATGAAAGAACAAATAAAAAGCTATCGATTGGTATGAAAAACTAAAAATAGATTTTTTGTTGATGGGACATTTTACATATTCTACAGAATTGGCTCACTTAACTGCTGAATGTAAAAAACTGGGTTTGAATTTGAAAGCCAAAATAGTGTATTTTGATTTCGAACCTGCCTCACTTGCGTACAAATGAGAAGTCTTTCCTCTCTTTCACTTACGCGCGCTCATTCTCTCCTCCTCGTACGGTGGTACGAAGGAGCCGCCAGTGTTGGGGGAAAGAAGAAACGGAGGAGAGTGCGCGGCGGACTGAATTTGGGACTAAATTCGTGTACAGCCGCTCTCCTCAATTCTGACCGCGGGACTGAATTCGAGTCGACCGCCTAAATATAGATATTTTTAACCATGTAAAAATTCAGGGGACATTTGACACCAAAAGGAACAATTTATAGGGCAGCTATTTTGGCAAAAAAATAAAGCCTTTTTGGACCACGCTTTATTTATTCCTATTTTTTAACACTTTTATTAAACTCAGTTAGTTAAAATTTAAGCATTCACAGATGGTTAACGAAAGTTTTTTTTTTAATATTATGTAATACTTTGAAGGGACGTAGGATTGGAATCGCTCTAAAAAAAACCTCAAATTGCCAGGAAATTTTTTTACAGAATTTGAGTAGACGCCCTACGATAATACTGAAGATAATATTTTTTAATATTTTTATTGATATGTTTCAACATATAAAATATCCACAAAATATACTGATTGATAGTATAAATTTCCGTGCTACTTTCTCAAATGAGCTGATAAGTATAGGTGATTGTGTGGGAGTGTAAATTTTGCAACATAAGCCGCAGGCGAATGATGCAATCACACGAGTTAGCAATCTCCTATGCGCACGTGTATCACACGCTATTTTTTGCAACGCCCGTCCGAAAAAGTTGTGTTAGGAGGAGTTAACGAAAACTGCTAATCTTGCAAGAAAAGATTTTTAAATTTCGTTAACTATTTTTTTGAAAACAAAAGTTTGAAAAAATTTTTTTTTTTTTCAAATTTCTGAAAAAAATTTTTTGTTTAAAATAAGGTGTTTGGAAAAAAAAATTTTGTGAAAAAAAAATTAAATAAAAAATTTGTGAAAAAAAATGTTGGAAAAATTTTGTTGAAAAAAAAAATTTTGAAAAAAAAATTTGTAAAAAAAAAACTTTTGAACAAAAAATTTTGTTGAAAAAAAAATTATGTAAAAAAAATTTTATGAAAGAAAACTTGTTGGGGCTTATGCCCTTTTTCTGTGCGAAATTTTGGCGCTTATGCCCTTTTGTACGACGAACGAAAACGGCTGAGAAACATTAAAAACAAAACTTCAATCATTAAAAGATTTGTTGAAGTTAAATCAAAATTTATTTCAAGAAGATATCAACAGCAGTGTTTAAAGTTACCTGTACCAGTGTCTAAAGTAACTCATCTCGAAAGTTCGCATGCGCAGCTTTTTCACCAGTCTGCTCAAATCAGGTCCTTTAGGCACCATTTAGAAGCATGAAAAGGTAAACTTTTGAGGTGGGTGTTGCAAAATAGTATATTATGCACCTAGGGTGAGAAAAAGTGCCTCTCCCCCTTGGAGCGTACTATATTTATTATATTTTGAGTAAAAAAGCATTAAATTTATGTTAACTTATTCCAAATTATCAAAAATTCAATGAAAAAATTGCCGAAATTGTTAGTAATATACGGGAATTTTAGAGTTCATTTATGGTAACTTACCACGATTTGCTCAAAATTCAATTTACAGATGTCTATAAATTTGCCAGGGATCACAGCGCAAAAGGAGCTCAAAAAGAGGGAAATAGGGTAACTTTCTCACGAAAAAGGCGAAAATAGGGGAAAGATTAAACATTTATTTTTACATGTCGAAAAGAACAAACAACCTTTTTATAAGTGTTCGGGCAAACTTAGTGAGCACTTTAAAGACTTTAAGAAAATTACTTTAATATGTGAAACCTATATTAATATGTGCGATGAAACCAGATAATAATATAATGTCCCACTAATTTGTTTCAAGCGGTTTAAATAGAAAAATGTAATCAAGTATTAGAGTAAGAAGGAAACGTTGGTCGAAAGGAGCGACAGGGTGGGACCTTGGAGACAAGGGGAAAAATGGCAAGTTTGAAGTGAGTAGGAGAACCTGAGAGACCAGGACGAAAAAGGACGCAGGGAGTACGCCTACGGAAAAGGTTATGACCGGACGTTTTCTTCTTGTGTTGTCGAGAATCTTATCCGTAATTTTCCCAAATTACATTTATTGTCAATTTCAAATTTAATTCATTTCAATATCTTGCATATCATCTTTCGAGTCACCTCAGTGTATTTTTCAATAATTAATTTAAGTGAGATAACGAGAACAGTGCCTTTCTTTGTTTAGCATCCTTACCCCACGCTTCGGCATTAAAAAGCTCAGATAGCTTGCGCGACTTACAGTGAAAAGAAAAAGTTAAAGTGATTGTGCGTGAAAAATAAAAATATGAGTGAACAAAACTCAAAGCTTGCTCAGCATCCGGGGGATAATAGTGAAAAACGTCCAACTGAACGTGGTTCGGATAGCCACAGTGTGCATACCAGACATAGTAAAAAGTCAAAACATAGTGCAGTGCTGTTATCAGATGATAACGGAGACAAAACCCTGGTGCCTGAAAAGGACGCTGACTGGAGCGGAAAATCCCATCCTGGCGGAGGAGAAATGCCGAGGGGAAACGCCAACAGCAGAGCAAGTCCCAAGGAAGAAGGGATGACGGAAATTTCGTGAACCGAAGAAGCACGAGAGTGAACTTCCCAAAGCAGCCTGCGAGCCTAGGCTGCGCCTCACTGCCCGGCACTTCAGAAAAATTCAAACGTCAGGTAAGGGAAAAAGTTCATGAGAAATCCGGTAACTCAGAGTCGAGAGTAGGAGAAGGTCCGAGCCACACAGATGGAGGGGAAAGTAAAGACGTGCGCGCGCGAGAAAACGGTACGGAAAATCGAAAAGCGTTAAGTGAACTTTCCCGAAAAACTCCGTCGAACAAGAGCATTTTGATCAGATCAAACATATCGCGACTTTAAAATCGTTGCGCGCTGCTGAGACAAGAGCTTGAGATTGAAGCTCAGAAAGCGGAAGAACTGGACAAAATCGAGAAAGAAGCGGAACGACGCAGAAAAGAACTCATTGAACTTCGCGCACAATTGAGAATGGTTGAAATTAATGAGCTCGCGGAAAATCACAATGACGTCGATGAGCTCGTTGATGAGCATGTTTCGTCAGACGACGAATGTGTGCGGATTGTCGCCCGAAGAGAATATGGTTCGTCTGCAGAAATGTTTAAAGGGGGAGGCCCTTGAAGCAGTGCAGTCATTGCTCTTAGTATCGACAAAAACCGATAAGGTCATCAGTACCCTCGAAAGAAGATTCGGTCGACCTGAGTACATAATTGATGATCTGATTAATAAAGTAATGGTGTTTCCTACAGTGCGAGAAGATAGACCGGGAACTTTCATCAAATTGGCTATTTGATGAAATAGCCAATAGCCAACAATACGGATGATTTCACGGTTTTTGCAAAGTGGTTAGGTAAAGAAGGCGCCGGGGCAAGTATTTTGTATCGTCCAGGAAGTGCGAAAGATAATAAAGACAAGCGCATGTGTTCCATGATAGATAGTGAGAACAAATCCTCGAATTGCTTGTGTTGTGAGGGAAAAAACGAAATATCCAATTGTTCAATGTTTAAAAAATTAGACGTAAACGAACGTTGGAAGTGGGTAGTGGAAAAAAGAGTGTGTTTCGGGTGGCTTTCTACTAAGCCTTCTTGAAAAGCATGTACGCAGAAAGGGTCTTTCAAAATCGTATGTATACTGAAACATCACCCACTTCTATATAATGACAATTATGGCAAGTCGAATCCTAGAACTGAGACGGAAGAAACGTCAATGAGCGAGCGAGTTGGTTGTGTAAAACGGCAAAGTACAAGAAAAATATTATTAAGAATCGTGCCGGTAAAATTAATCGGACCCGACGGCATAATAGACACATATGCAATGCTCAACCCAGGGTCCACGTTTTCTTTATTATCGGAAAGTGTAGCGGACCGCCTAGGGCTCGCGGGTACAAGAGCGCCATTGTGAGGAAAGTGGGTCACGAAGGCGCGATTCTCTGATAATAGATTGCGACGGGTTAAACTGAAGATTCGTGGTTCAAATAACGCGGAATTCGTTCTCGAAGATGTGAGAACAATGAAAGATTTAGAGTTGCCAGAACAGTCGGTGAAAGCAGATTACGAAAAGTGGGAACACCTGCAAGGCCTGGAAATCGAAGATTTGACAGGTGCTGAGCCGCATATCCTCATCGGTGAAGACAACCCGGACTTACTACTCTTTGAACGGAGCGTGAGAGGCAGAAAAGGATCGCCGCACGCCTCATTGTCTCCTCTGGACTGGGTTCTACATGGAAGATATGAAGCTGACAGAGTGGTCGACGGAGAAAAATATTAGTTTTTTCCGGTCAAGTGACGAGAAAATGATCGATGAAATGTGGAAAAATTTTTGGTCAACTGAGTCATTTGGGGTGACTCCTATTGAAAAGATTTTACGCTCCGCCAAGGAAGAACGAGCAGAAGAAATTCTGACAAAGATGGCTAGGAAAATCGGCGAACGGTGGGAGACTGGCCTACTCTGAAAGACAGACAGTGAATCTTTGCCGGAAAGCAAGAAAATGGCTGAGCACAGACTTCGTTCGATTGATAACAAATCGAGAAAGGACAAATTTCTGAGTAAACAGTACCATGAGAAGATCAAAGAGTATGAAGACAAAGGCTATGCACGTCGACTCACAGACGAGGAATCAATTGTGACCACTCCGCGAACATGGTACATTCCACACTTTGCAGTGGTAAATCCCAACAAACCCGGAAAGATACGCCTGGTTTTCGATGCAGCAGCCACAAGTCAGGGTGTAAGTTTGAATGATAGATTGTTACCTGGGACCGATCTTTACAATTCGCTTGAAGGTGTACTTTTTAAATTTCGAGAACGAGCTATAAGCATCTGTGGAGATATCCGTGAAATGTTCCACCAAGTGAGTATTCGTAAAGAAGATCAATGCAGCCAGAGATTTCTGTGGCGAGACAACAACAGCAGTCAACTGATAACAATGGAAATGCAGGTAATGATCTTCGGAGCAGTATCCTTACCCTACGTGGCACAGGAAATCAGAAATCGCAATGCTCGTGAATATGGGAGCATTTACCCAGAGGCATGTGAAGCGATTATATCCAAGCATTACATGGACGATTACCTGAATAGTGTCGACACTGTGGAGGAAGCGATGGAAAGAGCTCATCAAGTCGCCTATGTACATCAGCGAGGAGGTTTGGAGATTCGAAACTGGATTTCAAATTGTAAAGAGGTACTGGCCACATTACCAGTGGACGCTGTAGCTCCACGTGGTAGCAAGCTGACTCTGAAAAATGAAGAGACGCAGAGAGTCCTTGGAGTTACCTGGATATCAGAAACGGATTCCTTCACTCCTGCAAACGACTTCCCAAAACTAGATCGAGGACTCTTTAGCGGTGACAAAATTCCAACGAAAAGAAAGGTGTTAAAGGTAGTAATGCCAGTATTTGATCTTCCAGGTATGTTTTCATTGTTAACGATCCGAGCCAAGGTACTATTACAAGATATCTGGAGAAAATGCATCGGTTGGGGCGATCACATCCCGGAAGAATTACAAGACAAGTGGACTACATGGCTAGCCGACCTGGAACGAGTGAAGTCGGTGTGAATTCCTCGTTGCTACGGCTTAGGAATCGGAAGAATAATAGAGACGGAACTCCATGTACTCGATGATGCTAGTGAACAGTCATTTGCCGCAACAGATTACCTACGATTAATTGGTGAGCGCGGTATTCGAACTAGTTTAGTGATGGCTAAAACTAGAGTAGCTCCAATAAAAATCTTGACAGTTCCCAGGCTGGAAGTTCAGGCAGCGGTCATGTCGACTCGTCTCGCTAAATTTGTGAAACAGCAGCATACACTTCCGATAAAACGAACATTTTATTGGACTGATTCAATGACAGTACTTGGCTGGCTGAGATCAGACGCGCGAAGGTATCAAACTTTCATAGCACACAGAATAGCGGAGATTCTGGATAACACTGATCAGACAGAATGGAGATGGATTCCTACAAATGAGAATGTCGCCGATGAAGCCACACGAGACTACCGGCAGTTAGACTTGAGATGTGATAGTCGCTGGTTTACCGGTCCTGAATTCTTGAGCCTTCCAGAAAATGAATGGCCTCAAGAAAGAATGGGCTAATCAACTTTAAAGGGAGAACTCGAGCTAAAAAAAGAGTTCTGTGGCTTGGTCAACGAGGAGAACGCGGCAGTCAGGATCTACCCTTCGAGATTTTCATCGTGGGACCAAATGGTACGAACCGTAGCATGGACGAAACGCATCATTCTCATTTGGCGTAAGAAAGCACCGAAAATGTACAAAAATAACGGTGTCTGGGAACGAACTTCTCGTGAAATAGAAGAGGTGGAGAAAATTATAATTTGTCAAGCAAAACGAGAGTCGTATTCTGAGAATTTCTCTAGACTGAAAAATGGGAAAAATATATCTAAGAAATCGAAACTTTTACCACTGGCACCAGTGCAGTTAGAAGCTGGATTCATCGAGATGGAAGGTCGAGTGAAAATCAACTCAGAAAAAGGACAAGAGTACTTTAACCCGATTATTATGGACGGAAAACACCCGATTACAAAAATCCTTGTGATGCATTATCACAAGAAATCAGGACATCGCGGAAGAGAACGAGTCGTGAACGAGCTGCTACAACGTTTTTACATCCCGAAGATAAGGACCGTGGTAAAAGGTAGCTGGAATGACTGTCGCTTGTGTAAACTGCGGCGAACATTGCCAGTAGCGCCAATGATGGGACCTTTACCAGCTGTGCACTGTCAGCCGCGAGTGCAACCCTTTAAATACATAGGGGTCGATTATTTCGGACCGCTCTATATGACAATCGGTCGAAGGAGATAAAAGAGATACGGAGTTCTTTTCACCTGTCTGACGATAAGAGCAGTGCACATGGAAACAGCGGCGACGCTATCGACGGATCCGATGATCATGGCCCTCAGAAGAATGATCGCCAGAAGAAAATACACGAGAAAATTGTATTCGGAAAACGGAACTAATATGAGAGGGGCTTCCGAAGAGCTAAAAAGGGCCATCAAAGATCTGGATCAGAACAAAATACTGCGAGAAACCTCGCGAATTCGGATTGAGTGGAATTTCATTCCGCCAGCAGCTCCACGTATCTGACGATCCTGCAGACATCAGAAGTTTGACTCCAAATGATATTCTACTTACAATTCTTGAAGAAGCACCGCGTGACCCTGAGACTCCCTTAATATCTGCTGATGGAAACCTACTACGAAAACAGTGGCGAATCTCTCAGGCACTAGCGGACCAATTTTGGCGCCGTTGGGTCAAGGAATACCTGCCATCGATCAACCGGAGAACCAAATGGCGAACTGAAACACCACCTCTTGCAATTGGTGATTTGACATTGATGTGGGATGAGAAAGCATCCAGGAACGAGTGGAGAAGATGACGAATTGTCGCCGTCTATCCAGGTAAAGACGGAAGAACTCGAGTGGCTGATGTGAAGATTGTCACAGGGATCTATATTCGGGCAAACTTAGTGAGATCTTTAAAGACTTTAAGAAAATTACTTTAATATGTATTAGAGTAAGAAGGAAGCGTTGGTCGAAAGGAGCGACAGGGTGGGACCTCAGAGAAAAGGGGAAAAATGGAAAGTTTGAAGTGAGTGGGAGAACCTGAGGGACCAGGACGAAAAAGGACGCAGGGAGTACGCCTACGGAAAAGGTTATGACCGGACGTTTTCTTCTTGTGTTGTCGAGAATCTTATCCGTAATTTTCCCAAATTACATTTATTGTCAATTTCAAATTTAATTCATTTCAATATCTTGCATATCATCTTTCGAGTCACCTCAGTGTATTTTTCAATAATTAATTTAAGTGAGATAACGAGAACAGTGCCTTTCTTTGTTGAGCATCCTTACCCCACGCTTCGTCACGAACTTATGGTCCTTCGAGAGCCGGTAGCTTGCGCGATTTACAGTGAAAAGAAAATGTTAAAGTGATTGTGCGTGGAAAATAAAAATATGAGTGAACAAAACTCAAAGCTTGCTCAGCATCCGGGGGATATTGATGAAAAAAGGCCAACTGAACGTGGTTCGGATAGCCACAGTGTGCATACCAGACATAGTGAAAAGTCAAAACATAGTACAGTGCTGTTATCAGATGATAACGGAGACAAAACCCTGGTGCCTGAAAAGGACGATAACTCGAGCGGAAAATTCCATCCTGGCGGGTACAAATGCCGAGGGGAAAGGGGAAACGCCAACAGCAGAGCAAGTCCCAAGGAAGAGGGGATGAGGAAAATTTTGTGAACCGAAGGAGCACGAGAGTGAACTTCTGAAAGCAACCTGCGAGCCTAGGCTGTGCCTCACTGATAGGCACTTCAGAAAAATTCAAACGTCAGGTAAGCGAAAAAGTTCATGAGAAATCCGGTAACTCAGAGTCGAGAGTAGGAGAAGGCCCGAGCCACACAAGGTGGAGGGGAAAGTAAAGACGTGCGCGCGAGTTAACGGTACGGAAAATCGAAAAGCCGAAAAAATAACATAAAATTAGTTAAATACACAATTTTAATGTGTTTAACATCGTTCTCATAAATATTTCTTTCCAAGATTTGTCATTTCTTTCTTACTATAATTAATAGTTTCAATGTAAATTTAAAACTACACTCTTCAGTCATTAAAAAAACCATCCTTTTTGCACATTTTCAAAAAAAATTGTATTGAGCAAAAAATGTGTTTAAATTTTGTAATTTTTTATTATTGCTCACGAGTAAAAGCTGTAAATATAACAAATTCGTAATAATTTTTGAACCAGTAGGAAAAATTCATAAATAATTTATTCAAGCGCTATAATTTCTTTAATTATTATTCAATAATGGGTACACTTACTAATTTCAGATATTTTCAAATATCGTATATTTAAAAACAAAAGGGGAAAAAGGGCAAGTTTTTTAGAATAGGGGAAAAAAGGGGAATTTAAAAAAAATAGGAAACTAAGAAAAAAGGGGAAGACTATGGACCCTGATTTGAGGAAATTGATGGAAGTTTTCAGTCATTTATGGTAATTTTACAGGTAAATGTGGAAACTTACCATAAATTACCAAAAATTTATTTATAAAAATTTTCATAAATTTCCAGTTTATCAACATTTTCGGTTATTTATGGTAATTTTACAGGTAAATAGGTAACTTATCATAAATTATCCAAAATCCATTTTTAAACATTTTCGGAAATTTATGACAATTTTCAGTCATTTGTGGTAATTGTATAGGTAAATATGGCTACTTAGGGGCCATCCATATATTACGTAATCATCATAGGGGTAGGGGGGGGGGCATGTGTATGGTTACGAATGATTAAATGGGGGGATGAAGTGTTGTTTGAGTGATTACGTCATCATATGCTTAAGTTTATATTTTCATAAATCTCTTCTTTCTTTAATCTTTTTTAAATATTCCGCGCGCATGGAAAAAAATGTCCTAAAGCACCGATAAAGTGCGTAAAAGTATGAGCATTAAAAAATGCCGCTAGAAGTGCTTTTCTTGTGAATACGTTGTTTTGTGCGTTTTCAAAATCTGTTCCACATTGACACTATGAAAAAATGTCTATAAGGAACAATTTGTTTCAAGAGCTGTGTAAAGTTTACAAAATCAGGTATCCTAATAAGTCTTGAAGATTATTACATAATCAAGGGGGGGGGGG